>BMAT01002699.1:243056-259790 GCA_019649035.1 Elysia marginata | reverse complement strand
TAGTAGTAGTAGTAGTAGTAGTAGTGGTGGTGGTGGTGGTGGTGGCGGCAGATAAAATTCTTTTTGTTATTGCAATATTATGACCGAAAAGGAAAATGATGTTGTTTACGAAGAGGATTAAAAAATATATATATCCAACATTATCGATAATAACTCTAGTGAAAACCAACAATAATAAGGGAATTAGAACATTTTTAGCATTATATAACATGACAAAGAAGAAGGAAGAGAAAAAAAAAGAAGACGAAATACGCACTGCATTGCGTATGTGACAAACGCTTAAGCTACAGCTATTAGAAGTAAGGATGAAAAGGCCATGATCTACTGTCCGGCGAGAGATAGAAGCGATACAGACAGAGGGCGAAGACAAGACTACAGAGATTAAAGTTACAGGCCCAGGAGAGGCCCCGCGGTCAGATGTTGGAGGATCGTGCGGTTGGTCAATGTCCTGGCAGAACGGGACAGACGCGACAGGCCTGTAGTTTACCTCTGCCTGGGTTTTTTTATTTTGTTATTTCTCTAAGGAAAATAGCCTTCCCCATCTCATGACGTAAAGCTTCCGTTTGTTTTTTTTTAAGGGAAGAGGAGGAAAGAATACCATGATTCTTCTATTACATGTTCTCTATGTGGGTGGTTGGTTTACTCTTCATTTCTTCCACACGAAAACTAAGCTATCTAAGCTGTTATTGCTGCTGGACTAAATAGTTGCAACAGCCTGTAATGCGCAAAAGCAAAAAAGTCAGAAGAATGTCCTAAACAACAAATTCATTATGGAGAGACCAGAAGGCTTGGCAGTTATTATAATTTTTTTTCGAAATTGAAATTGAACCTTCGAATGTTCCTCTTCTTGAAAAACTAGTCAGTTCAATTCATGCATAGCTCAGCCTTGCATGCTTAAAAAGTGTAAGACAAAATGTGTACAAGTACAACAAAAACAATAATATTGCACCTGATAAACAACCAGTCATTCTTCCAAAGAAGAAAAAGAACTGACGATCGATATAGAGACAGGAATATAGTGACCTTGTAAACACAACTTTATGCTAAACATTCATCTCTGGTGGTTATTAGTAATCACACTAAATATTTTCATAGCTTTCTTTTTGCTAAATGACCATTAGCGTAAATGAGAAACTTCAGATCCTGCCATGAAGAGAGCAAGGAAAGTTGAGCGTGTGGGTCGTTTTCTGTATTTATTCAAGTCAAACATATCTTAATATAATATCATTGATATAATTGAAAACGACAACAATGGAACTCAAAAGATAATTTTGCTCAATGAAGTAAACCAAGGGTTTTGAAAGGGTGTCTATTAATAGTTCAGGATGGTTATTTTTTAAACTTATCTTATACTTAATCGCAATGTGGGTTCATGGATTTATGTTACGGAAGGCAACACAGACACACACAGTAATGAGGGAAATTTGAACATATCATGGAAGAAAAAAACATAATTTTTGTTGTTAAAATGACAATCGCAAAACGTTTCAAAACTTTAGAATGTTTCAATTTATTGTAAATTTTTGACGATTTTAAAAATATTATTTTAATAACTATTGTATAAGAACATCATAACTAGATTCAAAATACATGCAGTTTAACGAAATCAGGGCAGATTAAAGTGAAAAGAGCCAGGCTATTTGCCTTAAGCACCGAGTTAAAAAAAAACCATCACATTTTTCTTTAGTGTGCTTTAAACTGAAATCATGTATAACATGTTTTTCCATCGTCATACACTGCTTGCAAGTCTAGAGACTCGAGGTAATTATTTTGACTATGTTTCTGCATCAACTGATCAATGCATGTACCAGGAACATTTAACAGTGCATCTAAACCGCAACATCTACTGATATCAATGTCCATGGAAACGAAAAGGGGGTTTTGGAAGTTCCATCATGGGTGAAATAGATCTAGATTCTTTAGGAAAAAAGCGAACGGAGCTTAAAAGGGAGTTCCATCCCAAGAGATTTGTTTTTTTTTTAACTGTATAAAATAGAAACAAGCATGTTGAATAATGTTGAAACTATACGAATTCCAAAGTTGCACTATGAACTCATTTTCCCCGTGAAACTAAGGGTGTACACAAGGGATCAAAGACTTGTCTAATCGCCTCACCAACATTGATCATCTAACAATCGAAACGAATCTATTTTGCTCCATAGAGTGTATAGCAGCATTTAAAAAGATATTTTCTCTCTTTTTCAGTCATTGTTTTGTGCGGGCCATGGGCTGGGTGGAAATGGGCCCTGTTAGCTGCAAAGGCCATTTTTTCAAATTTTGAATCCCACACCGACAAAAGATTAGTTCTGGGTCTGATTTTCCAGTGCTATTTTGCTTAGTTGAAAATGGAAACATTTTTTTTTTCGCTGACAGTTTTTTCAGTCGGTCAAGTAATTTCATTTGCTAGACCCATTTTGATTTACCTCATAACGCGCATTTTTTCTAAGAAACAGTTGGATATATAAGTGTAATTTTCTCCGCTAGAGACAATCAAAACCTCTCGCCCGTTGTCTGCGCGGAAGATAGTCCTGCAAATCAGATTATCAATAATTGTGGCACTTATAGGAAGTATATGTTTCACCGAGATTTCCCTTGCCATCACGACTTTCACACGCCCACATCTTAAAATGTGCTATCTTCCATTTTGCGTAGGGCCTAATCTATTCTTTCTTTCGATGTATTAAAGAAAGGTTTCTTTTTACTATCTTGACACAATGACTAATTAAGAGTAAAAAGAATCATATAGCTCAATTTGAAACCAATTTGTAGTTAACGACATTCGTATTAAGTTCAAAGTTGTTAAAATAATTACTGTTACCAGAACAATTTAGACAAGACTGTTAGAGGGGGTTGATCAATTTGATAACAACAAATACTTAAGTTTATTGAGAAACGCATCGCATCATAGCACGATTTTCGAAAACTCAAGGATGGTCAAACAATTGATGTGATCATGAAAACGCCCGGCAGTTGCTACGGTCTGGTATCGATAACAACTGTCAGTGTGATTGATGCACAGGGCCAGTTTACAGCGCAGTGTTTGGGTGTCTCCGGGGTAAGATTGGGTTTTGTTCCGTTTCCGTGCTGGTTGAAAGAAGGATTAGTTTTTATGGCTGAGGTGAAACGGAAATATGTGCTGATTACAACTCAAAGTAAAAGAGTAAAGAGCATTTTCAGCCTCTAATCTGTTTAATGCTGTTAGTGGCGACATGGTATAAGCTATGTTGCTTTAAATGGCAAGACGGTGGGTGCCGAAGCATCTATGAGTCGAAAGTTCGAATTATACTAACGGCAGACAATTCGGGCATTTTCACTTAAAAGCCTACTTTTCTCCACTGCCAATGTGGATCCCGTGTGGTAAGGGAAATAACATTATCATCTTTAAATGTAGAAGATTGTACCTAAACTTTTTTTCCCGTGCCTTTTCAATTCTTGGGATGATCCGGTTGGTTAATAATGTTATTGGCAACTCAATTAGATATCTGTAGATAAAGGTACTTAACTAAAGTAATTAATAGCTGCTGCTTGTGGTTATTTGTGGGCAAGTTCGTTAATTTTGCTGATTCCTCCGCTCCATAGAGTCGCGAGAAGGCACATTCCCTCTTCCCAGCACCTAATGGGCAAACCAGGCGTCACCTTTGATCGAAAGTTTGCGTCGTATCTCGTATTATGGCGACTTTGTTCGAGTTAGTAACCTATTTCTATTCTCATTGGGGCTCACTTTTAATATGTATAGAGTAAAGGACATGATTATGTGAAGCATCGACACAGGAATGAAGAGGACCCGTTCGAGCATTTCCATATTCAAGGCAATGCACTGCGTGGTGCTGGCAAGCACAAATAGTAGTTTGAGTGACAGGTATGGTAGTCCTGGATTCCTCGCACTAGAGCACTTCCTCTTGCAAGGCTGCGTCTTGTGGAGTTCTAACAGTACAATTTAAAGCAATATTGAAAATATACATTCTATCCGCAGCATATCCTCCTGCAAGGCCATGCACTGTGGGGATAATAGTAGACTAGTGACATGCCCGCGAATTTCGCGGTTTTCAGCAAAGATAGTGGAATTATTTTAAGTAAAGGTGAAAAAGTGGCATCCGATTGATTGAGAATTTTTGCGGAAAAAACGATCCTTATATGAGAGTCGCCGATCCCACTCCAAAGGTCCTACACTGCCCATGTTGTTCATCTAACTAAGGAAGACTGCTAAACAATGTAAAGTGCACCATCGACGCAGGGGTCGGGTTGCGCGCCGCGCCAGGTTTTGCGAACCCGCATCCAAACTGCATCGTGGATGGGGAAATTGCATGAAAAAAAGGGAGTTGCGGCGTCCTGGCTGCGGGCTGGGCCAGGCGATGAAAATATCAAGCA
The DNA here is from genome assembly GCA_019649035.1 of Elysia marginata. Taxonomy (NCBI): domain Eukaryota; kingdom Metazoa; phylum Mollusca; class Gastropoda; family Plakobranchidae; genus Elysia; species Elysia marginata. Next base: position 255,422 of record BMAT01002699.1, on the reverse strand, counting down.
GAGCCAGATATTTTTGCTGTGGCCGCCGGCGAGTCCCGCCGGAGCAAAAAAATTATGACATAAAAATTCAAATATATCTAAAAAATTGTCCTGAAACCGTAATCCTGATGCAATTCTAATGTTGTTTGATACCAAGCACGAACAAAATACTCCAATATAAAGCAGAAAAAGAATTAAACAATTTATTGAGATGCACCTAGCCCTATTAATAGCCTCACTCAGCGCCTTGGAAACTTAGGGGATTCCCCCTGCCCAGCGTCCGGATTGCAGCATGGGTGATGACACGTGCGAGCTACACTAGGCGATGAAAATATCAGATATTTTTGCTGTGGCCGCAGGCGAGTCCCGCCAGAGCAAAAAATTATAATATAAAAATTCAAATATATCTAAAAAGCTGTCCTGAAATCGTAATCCTGATGCAATTCTAATGTTGTTTGATACCAAACATGAATAAAATATTCCAACATATAGCCGAAAAATAATTAATCAGTTTATTGAGGATTGCGTAGTCCTATTAATACCTTCACTGAGCGTGTTTGGTTTTCCCCAATGTATCTAGCTTTCGGTATCTTTTTTTTTTAACGGTTAGCTGGGGAAGAAAGCTGACTTGGACAGTTTTGGGCTAGTTCAATGAATCAGATTACAACTTGACCAATACATCAAATTAACATTATTCTGTCAGTGTCGAAATCGTTCAATACAACACACTGAAAAAATTGGTGACGCAACCTTATATATTTAGGGGATTCCCCTGCCTCGATACGATTGGTGACACGGCCTTGGAAATTTAGGGGATTCCCCCTGCCCAGGTGCAACCCGCGTCCGAATCTCAGCGTGGATGGTGACAAGTGACCGCGCAATTTGAATGCGGGTTCGTATACCTGGCACGACCCACATCCCCACCCCTGCGTGGATGGTAAGCTCAATGGGCTCCTCCACCACAGTTAATAAGGCCACAAACCTTGACCTAGATCATTCTGCGATCATCTGCCTCGGCGTTTTGGCTAATCAGTGAGACGACAGCGCTTTATTTCTCTAAGGCATTTTGATGAGGAAATGTGAGAGTGTAGCGGCGAGTGATTTCGGTTTATGTGGTTTCTAGATCTAGAAGATGAAGATTCTAAAGTAGAAATAAAAAGACTAACCCGTGAGGATTACGAAACAAATAAATTTAGACCGAGAGTTCTCATAGTTGCGATAGAAATGAAAAGAGTGACCGACGAGGATTACGAACCAAAAAACTTTAGGCCGAGAGTTCTCATAGGTGCGGAAAATGTGCATGAGCCTACACAAAACCAAAACACAGAGTAAAATTTTTTGGAAGCATACCAGTTTGTCACAGGCCCAGTTTGTCACAGGCCCAGTTTGTCACAGGACCAGTTTGTCACAGGCCCAGTTTGTCACAGACCAAGTTTGTCTTATTGTCAGGCACAACCCGCCTTGACTGGCCCAAATGTGCCCTGCATATTGGAATATTTTTAAACTAATTTTTTTTATTTTCTTTTTCAAGGGTGTAACAGAAAAAAAAATTAATACAAAGGACAATGCAAAAAAAAAAAATAATCAGCCAAATAGAGGATAGTGGCCATAGCAGCAAAAATAACTAACGTCGTATATATACATATAATTGCGCTTCATGATGGAAGTTACCACTGACATTCTCAAAATAGTAAATGAATCATTGTTTGGTTGGCATTATTGAATTAAAAAAAAAAGTGTTCATTACATTTACAGCGTACAGTAATTTGCTTAGTTTGATTTGCATAAAAAGAAGAAACATTGAAAAACATGAGCTCAATTAACATCGCAAAGGAACCATCTTTACAGCAAAAATTTTAGGTATAAAGTAAAAAATGTTAAATTGCAACTAGAGCATTAAAGTGCTATTTTTTCGCTTTAAAGTGCACATGAAATCAAAGTTATGTACTTTTTAATTGCCTAATGTTAAAAAAATAATAAATTAAAATGTTCAATGATCCGATTTAGATCCATGTTGTTTGATTTTACACATTAAGTCTATAATAAACATTGATAAAAAACGAACACAATTAAAATTTCTTTGACTATTTCTTTAAAAGCAAAACGAGGACGATAAATAGTTATGGTTTCACAACATCAAAGAACGGACGTACAAAATCCAGTCCTCCTGCTGCAGCCTGTGACAAACTGGTCCTGTGACAAACTGGTCCCTCCAAATGATAAACTGTGACAAATTGGTCCTGTGACAAACTGGACGCCCCCTTTTTTCATGAACTTCAGTGAAAACCGCATTTAAATCGGTTCTGTGGTTACGGAGGAGATAGTGATTGGAGTCCAACCGAACGCCTTTTATATAAGAGATTAAGTAGTTAGCGATGATGATCAAATATACAAGTGTTGTGTTCTCTCCCAGCCAAAGTATTATTACCTCCGGCAAGGAAACACTTCAGCTAAATACTTTAAACACCAGCTGAACAGAACCAAAAATACATTCAGAATTGAGAATATTCCAGTCAGGGCACTGCCTCCTCCAAGTCATTGCCCCGAGTAAGGGGTTAGTTCTGAGAGAGAAACAAAGTAGCACTTTGAATGCTAACTTCTTGAAACAAAAGGTTGTAAGTAAACTGTTACCACTCACCATTTTGTTTTATGGGCTACCTCTGAATGTAGTTTTCATCACAAATGAGACACGATATTTTTAAAAATGTGCGCAATTTTAAAGGCAAAACCTTCCGTTGTTCATTTTCAAGATACAATGATTTTCGCAAACTCAGCAAGGAGTTTAACCGTACATATAGATCAATTTCGACCAACAACATTCCTTAATGTTGCAATAAAGACTAAAAAGATTCATTAAATAGCAAACAGCGTACTGAATGGTCCACTAAGCACTTTATCTTATTTGTTCGAGAAATTTTGAGCAAGGTATATTCTTTCATATCATGAGTGTAATGTAAACTTACAATTTTATTTCGACTCACGACGTAACACCTTCCCGTTGTTGGCACAGTTCCAGGTAGAGCCATTTCAAAAAGTTTTTGTCAGAAAACATAAGAGAAAAGTAGAACGTGGAATTCGATGTATAATTAATTAAAGGAGAGAACTGCTATTCTATAAGAGCAATAGAGTGAGATCAGGTTCCACACGTCTAATTCGATCGATGGGACGAATATTATGATCAACTGGCGTTACATGACTGTAAACCAGTCACAGAGGGCTATCAAGTTCAGGGAATGGGGCTGACCTTGGCTTTTAGGACATTAATTTTGTCTGTCTGAACATTATCTATCATGGTGATTAAAACTGATAAAAAATTAGTATTGTGGGGTCAAGGATAAGTGTTGCACTGCTTGCATGACTTCATTTTTTCTTAGTTGTTGTGATCGCACCTTTCTAGTGGCATTGATGTCCTGTTATGATTGATCACTGTATAGTCTGATTAATAAAAGTGCACCTTAAACAAAAACAAATGACAAAATACGAATCTGTTCCTTGGTAGATGAACTCGCCTATTATAAGCAGCATTTGTAGGTACGGTCAAATTATAAAATTATAAACTCATTTCAAAATTAATCAACCCAGAAAAAGAAGTTACTAACTCTATAACATTTCGTGATTACATTCGCAGTCCATCAAAGTCAGCTGCATATAGAAAGGCTACAAGCAGCACTTAAAGCATCGCACTAAAACATTTCGTACAATTTCTACCCTGAGATTGTTTCATCCATACAGTATAATAAAAAGTCATCAAATAAATGCTCGACACATTACTTTCAAAGGGCTTTATGTAACGAAATAAATTCAATAATATTATGAGCGAAGGAAAAAAACCCAAAAAATCTACAAAAAAAGTATCAAACCTGAAAACGACACGTTAAATGTGGAGCTCGTTAACCTCTCGAGACATTGTAACATTTTTATGGCAGCAGGCCTATATTTTATAATCAGTGTGAATTTTACTGCCGCACAGTTTCCGGGCAGAATGGGAAAAGCCTTTATTCCTCTTCAAATACACAAAATAAGGTGATTGTCCATACTTTACTTCTGGCCAAGCTTTACAAACTGATGAGTGTGTTTAAGCAATTCTAGAAAGCTTTTAGCAGTAGCCTCCATGTCCAAGGCTCAGGATTCAAGCTATGTCAGCCAAGCACGATATCAATGGAACCAGTTTTCAGTCAAAACCTTATATCCCGGTAAGTTGATGTCGAGTTTGTAGCATTGTATTGTCAACAAGGGCTGATGGTGTCAATAGAATAGACGCTAATGACATGTAACTTAAAAAATTCAAACCAATTGTTGTCCCTTGTCTTGTTTTGTGTAAATTTAAAATCGTTAAGTTGAAAAAAAAATTAGTCCAGAAAAATAAAGTGTGAAAAAAGAAAACCTACTACGCTTTAATTATAGATATAGGAGTAGACATTAAAACCGCAATGGCTTGTGGCAGGCAAGATGTAGGCGTGTAGGCTTGCATTAATAGGTTCTTCACAGAAGCTTACGCTTTGTTTAAGATACCAAAATGCCAAATTGTTTTCTAGGTGTACTTAGTCCTTGGAGATGTAGTTTTTAGTCAATCTATTTTTTTCGTTTCGCATGTTTTTTTTTAAATTAGAACACTTCATGAATCGAATCGAAGGCAATTGGTGGTCTAATGTAAAAAGTGCACATGACCCTTTCCTCTCTGTACAGATTTTACTGATATATCTAAAATGTATGTAAAAAAGGGACTGTAAGCGGCCGAACACCGCCAACGATCAAGTAATCCGTAAAACTTCGGGACCTCATCATGTATGACGCGTGAACGCACATCAAGAGGAAGTGACACCCCCCCCCACCCCACCCGCACACACTTCATAAAAACTGAGTTTAAAATTATTAGATAAGATACTGGGTAAAAAAATAAAACTAAATTCGTATCTATATAAAATAATATAATTTTTCATAGAAAATTAATCAAATGTTTATTGAGACAAATAACTAAAAATGTGCCCACAGTAGCACCCATTCGTGACATAAATATTGACTTATGTATGTGTTTTGGATGCATTTTGCTGTCTTTCATAATTGATGACCACCTTTTAATACAATGGCTTAACGAACAGACTGGTTTCCCATGGTCAAAGAGGTGTTGATTTCACTGAGCTATCAACACAAATTGAGGAGTACAAAGTTTTTACCTTACTGACTCTCGATTTTTTCAACCACTTGAAAAAGAACTTGTATTCAAATACGTGTTTTCATTATTATTGAAAGGGTGTAATGATCCTTGGTGAAAATGAAAAAAAAAACCAATGATGCGGCAACAAGGCAGGCTTAAAACTGGACTTTGTATTTTTTTATGATTTGTGCTGAAAGCTAGATTTTTTCATACTCAGACCTTCCCTTCCTATTTTATGTTGCTGAGCATCCTCCGTTTGGTAGGGAAAATATAAAAATATGAAACTGAAAACATGGGACGAGTACTGCCATTCTAAACACTATTATTTTGTATTAATTAACTTATATATCCTTAGATCTAACAACAAAAAATAAAATAAAACAGGGATCGTGCTAAGCTTCTTTCATGCCATTCAAACAATAACAAAATTTAAAGCGGCCTCTCGATCGTCAATCAACTGCCTTAAAGGACCACAAAAATGGTATAAATTCTATAAAACCTTACACTATGTTTGAGCCATACTTAACCTTTTTTTACGTCTTTTTATTAAAAAAAACTTAAGCTTGTCTTATCTAATACTAAGTATTTTCTTATGGTTTACGATATTCGAAAATCTTTTCACCCCCCTCTCTCTCATCTATTTGTAACTCCTTTAATCTCTCTCTCCCACGCTCTCTCTCTCTATTTCATCCACTTTCTCTCTCGCTCTTATTATTTTTAATAATAGATTTTATCCTAATCTCAATTTGCTATGGTCTCTAATACCTTAACCCTCCCTCTACTTTCTCCTTCTCTCTTGAGAGTAAAAGAAACTTGAAAGCCATGTGTGCAGCGAAGAAGAAAGAATTCAATAAAAATGCTGTTAAAGAATTGAAAGAATCCATAACCGTAAATAATTCGAAATCATTCTGGCAAAGAATAACAAAAAATATTACTGGCCCATTCAGTAAAAACCAAAATTCAGTACCCCCTAATGAATCCTTTGCCCACTTCAGAATTTATGAAATCCTGCTGATCACAATCATATGGAGCATGGTGAATATGGCACCTACCTTGTAGAGACAGTTATCGGTGATAATGACCCGTACAATCAACCTATTACTCCCAAGGAAGTTAAAATGACGTTAAAAGATTTGAAGAAAGGGAAAGCTGGTAGTTGTGATGGCGTTGGGCCTGAATTCTTCTGTAATTTTAAGCCAACTCTTGTTACATTTCTCTGTGCGTTATTAAATACTATTTTTGACTCTGGTGTATATCCTAAAATGTGGAGTAAACAAGGATACCCTCAATTGGCAGGTAATTATAGAGGTATTTCCCTCTTAAACATCATTTCAAATATTTTTTAAATATTCTAAATAAAACGTTAAGCCATTGGGCAGATGCCAATGAGTTGATACCCGAATCTGAGGCTCGTTTTCGTCAGGGATATTGTACTAAAGATCATATTTTTACACAGCAATCCATTATTCAAAAATATCTTTCAACGAAATGTTGAAGATTTTACGTGCTATTCGTCGACTTTTCTAAGGCTTTTGATTGTGTACCACGAGACAAATTGTGATAAATCTTGCACAATTAACGTTTAGTTGGGAAAATGTTTAAAGCCTTTTAAAAGTATGTATAACTATAATGAAGTTGAAGCCGCTGTCCGTGTATGACAGAATGAGGCGACAGAGTATTTCCAGTGTTTTAAGGCAGTCCGTCAAGGCTGTATACTAAGTCCCCTATTCTTTTCCTTGTATGTCATCACACTTGAATCCCTATTGAGGACCAGTGGAACAACGGGTGTTGAACTTTTGACAAATGACCTACTAGCATATATTTTATTATACGCAGATGATATGTGTCTACTTTCGGACAATTCAACTGATATGCATAGGAAAATAAATTGTCTTTCGAAATATTGTAAATCGTGGGGCCAAGGTGTAAATCTTAACAAAACCAAAACGATTGTTTTTAGAAATTACAGTGTACTTAAACGCTCAGAAAAGTGGTACTACAACAATAAAAAAAAATTTCAGTTGTAACTTACTATAGTTATATGGGAGTTATATTTTCCTCCCGTCTCTTATAGATTGCATGTAAAGAAAATCTATGTAGCAAGGCCTCAAGGTTAGTCTCAAGAATACGAAGTCTATATAAAAGATATGATACAATTGATCTCAAAATTCTGTTTATAGTTTTTGATATGAAAATCAAACCTCTTTTATTACTGTGAAGTGTGGCGAGTAAACCGATGTGAAAATATTGAAAAGATACATGTCAAATTTTGCAAAGCTGTAATGAATGTCGGAAAGACTACCCAGAATAATCATTTTTTAAGTGAATGTGGTAGACACCATTTTGTATGTTGCATAATTATCTTTTCCGAGTTATTAAAAATTGGTACAGATTGCTTGTTATCTATGAAAAGAAGTATGCGAGAAAGTGATATAAGCAAATGTAGATTTTAGATCAGAGTGGAAGACCAAACTGTTTATCTGACATGATGAAATTGTTGTGCTCAATGGGTTTCGGATAATTATGCTTGGTCTTACCCAAACATTGGTGATAAGGTGATTTTCTTTTCTCTCGTAAAACAGAGATTGAGTGATATTTGTTTACAAACCATGACATCGAGCATAAGAAATACTAATCCAGAACATTTTGATTTTCATCCTTTTATTGATCTGAACCTCGCCCCATATTTGACTTCAGTTCACTCGCATAGATCGAGACATTTTATTGCTCTTCTAAGGAGATTCAGCCTGCCCATTAATCAGCAGAGTTGGAATGTCACGACAGACAATATAATGTCCCCATTGTTCTTCTACATTTATTGAGAACGAATTCCATTTACTTTTTAGATGCACTCATTACGACACGTTGAGACAAAACATTATACAAAATTTAATCTATTTTGAGAACCCGACTGAAAAAATGACTAAATGTAAAATTTTGATGTCATGTGTTGATGATATGAATACAGAAAAGGTTATAAACTTTATAAAACTAATCTTTGAATGATATTTTCTTTCTACATTTCAACAGTTATGTGCTACAATATTATGTCTGGTAATGCTGGCTTGGTATTTATCGTAGCAATGAATTTGTTAGTCAGTTTTTGTTTTAGTTCCCTTCAAGTTTGTCCTTGTCCATTGTCCTTTGAGAGAGCACGTCTTTGTACTGAATGTTCTGTGATGTATAGGCCACGGGGCTGGTAACATCAATGAAGATTATTTCAAATTTCGAATTTCTCCCTCTCTCTCTATCTTTGTTTCTCTATCTCGCTCTGTGTTTCTATTTTCCGTTCGTTCTTTAATTTCTCTCTCTCTGTTATCAGTGCCTGTATTCTCTCTCTATCTGCTATCAGTCAGGCCAGATATTTGCGCCCCTCACCTAACACCCCCTCTCAGAACCTTTTTCCCCTTTCGGTATTAAAGACACCACTTCACCACTTTTAAAGAGCCCAACTGGATAGTAAAATACCCACAATATTTATGTAGGTGTACTAAAACAGCTGTCTTTTGACCTTCAGATCTACTTCCATATGAGCAAAGAGAACTGCCTTAATTTCTTTCCGCTCCCATTAACATAAAATGAGCAAACCAATGGATAGAATAGGAAATTATGCGGTAAACCCGCCAACCATAAACATGCTACAGTTTCTAAACAAAACAAAACTAGACGTCTCCCTGCAGAGATGAGCTGGAAACCTGTTTAACTAACGTTGCAAGCTGACGATATCCTGAGTCGGAGTAGCTGTTAGAAAAGCCCACAAATTAACTTATGGTCTACGCTAGTACATTCCTTAACACCAGTGGGAGAAGTTCAAACTTTCAGAGAGTCCCTTTGAGAGGCTTAACATTTGTAATACGACATAGTGTTTGTTTGCAAGCTTCTTTCAGTCGCCATTAATTGCACGCATTCTAGCCCTGGCTTTTCGTACATTGAAGTAAATCTCGCGATTAGGTACGGTGTACATTTTAACACAGACAATGAGCACAGCTAGACTCGACTGGCATATCTTGTGCACTCGCATTCTGGCTACACCATTTTTTGAGAACTTTTTTTTTTCCTCGGCCAGCATCCTTATCACGTGACGCACTAATCTTCGAGGTCTGCATATAGGATTATACAAGTTCCTCGCGTGGTTTCATTGTTCGGTTTAACCTCCGCTAGGTTTCCCGAAGATGCTCACAGTGAGACAGAATTCTGCAGTGCTTGTAGGTGGAAGCTGTTTATATACCAGGGTGTATTCAGTGTTACACCACAGCAAAACCGCACCACAGCCGTCTCTATTATACTGAGAGATGTTGAGGATGAATAATACATTTCATTCATGACAAGATAAGAAGAAAGCATTGTAGAACTTATATACGTACAGTCACCAGAGCATTGAAAACTTTCCTAACATAGAGTAAACTGTCACTGCATCTCTTTCAGCATTTATCCCGCGGTGCAATACTAAAACAAAAACCAAATTGATCAATAAATAAAAAAGTGTTTCGAAAAAAAATGCAAAATTTTAACTCATTTGAAACAGCGTAAAGAAAGATTTAAGTTGAAAACAAAACGTCGTTTTCGCCTTCATTGGAATATTCTTAGTCTAGGTTGGTTTTGTCGTCTAAAGGTCATAAAAAGACAATCGGCCGATAGAGGATTACAAGTGCATATCTGAACTGAATAACATGATGTTCTTAAACAATTTTAAATAGGTGTGTTCTTGCAACAGGCATCATCAATTTGTCTTTGCAATATTTACTATATGCATTTTTAAACACAAAGAAAACATTCAACTTACTTCTTGCTATAAGTTGTCTGAAATAAGTTCTTATTTAATTTGATTAGCTGAGGGAAAAAGAAATCTAAATTGCAAGCAAGTTTTTTTTGTTTGTAAAAGCGATCGCCATCTTTGCTGCTTTCATTTTTATGTTTTTATTTATTCATTAGAAAACGACAGAGAAGAAGAGGGAGACACAGGGAGATACAAGCAAGACAGATAAGGTCGCTTTACCCTTGTGAAGTCCTCCTTGCGTTTTTTTTTACTCTAAACATCTTCAGTTATAAAACATTGAACCTTGTAATGCACTTATAGTTTAGACAGATTATTAATAGTGTCGTTTTCAACCTTAAACCCATGACACTTTCCATGCACGGGCACAAAAGTATATACGAAGTCGTCTGACTTTTTCCTGATATTGGCACACGTTTGGACATCATAGATGCTGATAAATACTGTTCTGGTATTAACTATTATTCTTTATTCATCGTGTACGCCATTTTTCAAGAAGAGATATAGCATCCCGTAGTCTTATATTCGACTATTCCTACGAGGCTTCTGGCTGGCAATTTGCCCACTATCAAAGAATACGCACCCCTTAAGGCATTCTGCTATTGTCTTGTTATTATTAATGGCATCGATCTACAGTAGGATTTCGGCGGACCAAAGCAATACCTAATAGTGAAAGTATACATCATTAGAAACCGTTTATTTTCGGTTATGTGAATAATGTATAGGTCTGCTCTCTGACACTAAACGCGGTGTTATAGTTGTAAATAATAAAAAGCTTAATCCCAAATCTTGTAAAGAGAAATTAAATACCCCTCTTTACATGAACAGTCTGTAAATGAAAACAGTAGGATAAAGAAAAACAGTCGCTTGACTGATAAAAAGCCAGCATAAATTTTACTTGGAAAATCGAGAGTGGAAAAATATATAAAGAATAAAAAAGAATTGACAAGAACTTTGTCGTTGAAGAATCCCAATCATGTTCCCGATTTTTGCGTCATTTCACATTTTGTTCAAGGAGAGCAATTTAATCTACATTTGAATTACACCACTGACTTGAACGAAGGGAAGGTAAATGAAAATTTCCGGTTTTCCTCAAACAATTTACATTCACCACAAAATTCTTAAAAGGCCATTTAAGTCTCGTCAACTTCACATTACTGGGAGAGAGAAAAGTAAGAATACGTGGGCAGGAAAGTTTAGAAAGAAGTTTCGTTGCACTTTTTTTTACATTAGGGTACTAAAACCGCAAAGAATGACATGGTCATTTTAATTGAGCGATAGAAAAATTAAAATTGATTATTTTCAACTAGAGCAGTACGTTCCAATTGAGCATTTTACTTTTCATCTCTGAACCCATTCTTTTTCTTGTTCTTACCCTGTATGTCTAGATTGTTTACATCTTCCTGCCATTATTTTCCCATCATTAAATCTCTGAAGTAAATAAAACTGCTCTTCTAACATTCCAATCGCATATATACGATACAAAAATCATTTGAAATCAATTAAAGGCAATATCAACCCAATTAAAAACAATTGTTGTTTTTAACAGGATTGTTGATATTAAGTACAGATTTTTTAGGTTTCATTTTTAAACGAATTATTTTTTTCTCGTCAAAATTTTACACACAAATGTCCAGGGTGGAAAACATGCAGCTCATCCTTATTTTCTTGAAAGTGAAACACTGTGCGTTAGAGAATTACCTGGGCAGGTCGACATCTTCTCCATCTTGCTCGTGGGAGTGATGCTGCTTGTGAGGTCGATGTTCTCGGTGTTTTCTCAAGGCAAATGAACGACTTGCATCACACAGACACACACAGGCAACCACTGCCACTACAACACTCAGTACAGTGTACATCGTTGTTGGAACAGTATTTGATTTGTCAATTAACACCAGTAAAAGCCGGTATTTGTAATTTTTTTAGAATGGGCCTTGCTTCAAAGTTTAAAAATTTGCATTTCTTGTCATATTTCACAGTAACCACAGCAGCATCAATCGAACGTCAAAGCTCTAATGTCGCTTCTCTTATGACAATGTGCCTCTGAAATACAAATCTAGTGTAAAAGCAAAATGTGTCGAATCTGCTTTCCTCGGCGAAATTTTTTTTTTTTGATGATTCTAATTTCCAGGTTAATGTAGATCAGACGTGGAAAAATCCAAGACGGTTGTGAAATCTATTCCACAGATACCCTAACCTAAACCTATAGATTCCTTCACCCCTACTATTGATTGCAGTACTAAACTGTAAAATAAAAATATCTTTGACAATTGAAAAAGTACGCCGATTGGCATTTTTATGTTTTCTTCAAATCTTTTTTGTACGGCATTTACGTTTATCTTAGTCGGTACAATTAAGTAAAATTTATACAAATCTTATGCTTTCTGAAATGGTGAATTTCTCTACGCTCATACCTAGACTTCAACTGTGCTTTTAAACAGCATTTTTTTTTTTTTTTTTT
>BMAT01002699.1:205176-222772 GCA_019649035.1 Elysia marginata | reverse complement strand
CATAGTCAATTTTTCACATTTTTATGTAAGACGCAGTGTACGCCTACTGTAAAGATGGTCTTATATAACCTTAATGATGTGAAAACCGTCATGACTAGTTTAAACTGATCAGCTCATGTGGATCTAAAAGTACTTCCTTGAGATTAGTCTGCATGCGTCATCGGACTGAAATCAGCATGCTGATCCAAACAAAACAATCTGAATACGTGAATGTGCCATGCCCAAATCTTGGGCATCTCAATTCTTGTTATGTTACTCCTGGCTTCTTCTTCTGAAAAGTGGTTTTCAGACCCTGTCCGGTGTGTTGTAAGACAATGTATAGTAGATGTAATTTGTTAAGGTGATAGATATACTCGCGTCATCGTTAACTGCAGAGTCTTCCACTTCAATTTATCAACATAGAGGGTTTTACTACTCTTCAGCACAATAATATACATGCAGCCAATATGAATTCCAAATCCAAAGCGCGTCTTAAGGGATTCGTTAATAACCTATAAATATGCTGATGGCTTTAGCATGCATAGTACCACAACAATACCCTGGCGTTACTAAATCTAACTTTCGTCTTTGTCTGTGTTTTTATAATGCCCACAACACGTGGGAATAACGCGTGATATATTGGTATACAACAGTGGGATAAATGATGCAATAAACTTACGTGGCGAGACTTGGGACTTTTAGTTATAACTTTTAGAGCAGCTTCACGTCGGCGCTTACCTCGCAAGTAAGAAACTTTTTGCAAGTCGATGATGCTGATATTTTTTCATATGTCAGGTCATACTTACTTTATTTGCTGGTTTTATTACTTCTTTTTTTATTTCACAGATAATGCTTTGGTCTGTGTTTTTATATGGATGACAATTCATTAGTGCTGGTGTTTTCAAATTTTTGGGCCATTTAACCCTGTACAGAATAATATCAATTTGTTGTTAAAATTCTGTATAACTCTCTCTCTCTCTCTCTCTCTCTCTCTCTCTCTCTCTGTATGTGTGTGTCTCTCTATCTATCAATCTATCTCTCATGCTCGGCTTTGATATTTCTCTTGATTCCATTCCTCTCGTACTTTTGAATCCCTATTTGGGTTAACTTTCATATGCAAACATTTTTCACAGGTCATCACCATGCCTGGGTTGCGTGAAATTTTTTTAGTGAACATAAAGGACGCCAACCTATTGCCTCGTTGGAAAAAATCATTTATATCTTCTTTATTTTCTACTAAACGTTAGGCGACCAGGTTCAAATGGGCACAAACCAGAATTTTCTTTTTACATATTAGGCATTCCCAAAAGTTGGTCCATGAAACATGGACATTGAGGTGAAAAAATCAAACTCCCCCAAAGCATTTTAGATTGGGTCTATGGTATAGAGAAATTATCAATCTTAACTAATGTGAAAGAAAAAAGATAAAAAATTTTACCCTTGTAAAGGTAAAAGCCGTTATAATTACAGCTCCCTTCATATTTAGAACATAACGATTCACTCCGATAGAAGTTTATAATTCTAAAAGTATGCATGTTTTATGGGATATTTGTGGTAGGAGGTTTTAGACTACCCATTATTGAAAAACTACAACAATTTTTATGAGTTTCACTCAGTTTATTTTTTTGTAGAGGCAAAAATGTGCCAAGACATGCTGTGTTTATGGGAACCCAATTCTGAAAAGTTTGAAATTTCCATAAATATTTTGCAGATTCTATTCAAATTTCAATAAAATCTTCATCAGTTCACACTAGACCTTGCAAGTATAAAAGTTTTCAATTAGTTTCATTTTCAACAATGGGAACATAGTGTCACTTTTCGGACATAACGTTCACTACAAAAGTGTAATTATTAAACGATTCTATTAGAAATGAAAAATACAAGCTTTTTGCAGGTTTATTTGTGATAAATTTATGCTTCCAAAGGTCTAGAGGGACAATTTAGATGAAACACGGTATATTTTTCCTTTTTTTCCATAATCTAAACAGGCATCATATTGAGAACATAACGTTCACTACAAAATTTAAACTAAAAGAAAAAAAAAACCACCAAGTTCTCTTTAAAAAATCTAGATCTAGATTTAGATCTTGTCATGCACAGCATAAGCCTTGAATCTACTCTCTTATAAACATTGTCGGTACAATTTTACACACAACTGCTACTTAAAATCTCAGGTTATTTATTTTGACATAACACTCACTCCGTAAAGTTCTCTCTAGATCTATATTTTCAAACCTAGATCTAGTTCCAGAAATAGACATTTTCCCATTCTATATACCCTAAGAACAGCTTTTTTTTATAAATTTACTTCATTTTGTGTTAATAGGCCTATATTAATTAAAAATGCTAATGCAGTCTGGACATAACATTCACAACAAAGAAAAATTGTTGTGAATTTCCTTTGTTCTTATTCCCATGGTTTTAGGCAAACGCAGCTTGAAAATGATTGTAGTTCAAGAATCTATAGGACAGGTGGAAGTTTCTAAAAAAAAAGTTTTAATCCTGCAGCCATTCTTTCACTGAATGTGGCTTCAACAGTTTTAGGACATAACGCCACTCCAAACATTCACTCCGATAGATTTAATCGCTTGCTTTGAAAACTCGCTGTGATTAGGCTTATGGGGTCAATATTTTCAAATGTAAAACCACATTGTGTACTGAATTAAGCTGTAAAGAGGTTTATGGTTGTACCAAATATTAAAATATTTATAATTTTTGAGGACATAACACTTCACAACAATTGTTGCTTGAATCAAAAGCCACCGATTTTCTTGACGACAGTTACTCTTCTAAAACTGATGAGTGTCCAGTTTCAATCCCAAAAAGTTGCTTTTTTGAAACATTGCCTGTGGTTATTAAATTAACAATAAAAACTAACATTTTCGTGTGTGTTTGTAGATCTAGCATTTTCACAACAAGCGTTATGTCCGCTAGACCTAAGCAAATCTAGACGGTGTACTTCTTTGAATGAAAAGATTGACGTACTTTTTTCAGTATAGGTCTATCAGACCTCCGGCAGTTTAAATTCATCGCCAAAAACTGTAAGGTTGAATCGGGAAGAAAGTCATTTGAAAGGTAAAGTAGGTCACTAAAAGTGTCCACTTTTTAAAGCCTAGAAAACACGTCTTTTTTCTACAAAACCAAGAACTACACAAAAGCGTGTGATACGATACGGCTAAAATTATCTATAGTATCTCTTTAATCATTTTTCAACATGAAACAAGCTTTTACCATGGGAAAAAGCTAAATTTAGACCTATCTTTATTGGGTTGAAGAAGACATGGTATAAAACTGGACGAACTTTTGGGACAGCCTCATATTGAATTGTCGACATCTTATTAAGCTGTATAGAATGTCCTTAAAGAAGTTTCACTCAAGCTTGTCTAAATCTTTAGTCATTTTTAAGGCACTAAAACTAGTCGGCTATTTAGCAAGTCATCTTTGTTTAAACTGCTCTAACTAAAAAACCAGCTCTGTGGCCTGGCGGTAAGACACTCGCTCAGAGATCGGGAGGTGCGTTGTTCGATCCCCGGCCGAGTCAAACCAAGGACTTTAAAATTGGCATTAGCAGCTGATCCGCCTAGTGTCTGGCACTATGGATTGAGTGCTAAGTCTGGTCGGCCCTGTGTCAGGATAATGTGACTGAGTGTGGTGTATGCAAGCGCTCCTTACATCACAGTGTGGCAGCACGCTTTCAATAGTCCCAAGCGCCGTCTCTGATGTAATCTTGCAGTTGAAAAGAGACGTTAAAATTCAAACAACCTAACCTAACCAAGCTCTAACTCAAAACTATTCTGGGCGACATGCGTCTGATTCATCCTACTGGCTTTACAAATAGGACAGATTTTTTACAATATTCAGCACAAGATTGATTTCCCTCGCTTGTTTCTTTCTCTTCTAACTTTCCTGTCTAAGTTCCTCTATTTTTTCTTCACCCCCAGTCTGTATATTAAAAACTGTACCGGGGTATCCTGCTTATATTTTCTTTATTACTTTGTATGTCTTTTATTGCCTCTTGTTCAAGACGAAGTGCAATTTCTCTTTTGATGAAATAGAATGGTAAATGATGCCCTTCTCATGTTTCCTCACAGCGGGTGTAGACATTCGGGCACTTCAAGGAATAAGTTCAGAATTCTTAACGCATATTTTTCATCTGCATCAAAAAGATGTTTATAGTAGTTCACCACTAGGCAGTCTAAAGACTTTACATATTAATTTTTTCGGTAGCAGGGCATTACACACCGCAGAAAATTCAACCCATATTTCAGGGCCTTACAGTGCGGCTGCTTCTTATGTACTCAAACACTAGCATTCCATATATTTCAAGCACTGCCTGTAGCCAGTACCCATTTCATAGGTAAGTGGACTGGGCAAAAGGTGGACAAATTGTTTTCCCGTGGGAATTTACAGTCGTGGTTGCGAATCGAATCCACAACTGTGGGATTAAGGATCCGATACACAAATCACTGAGCCAGGCTGCTCTACTGAACTGAACTCTACCTTGCCTCATGAATTTGTTATTGCCTGAATTTTATGAAATGCACGAGTGTAAAATGCTCTGGCTTAGGTGGCAAACATTTTGTAAGAAACTTTATGTTTCTTTGAGGCCTGACGTTTGAAACATCAAGTCTTATATTATTATATCAAGCGCATTGGCACCCAAGGAGTCACTGCCCCCCTTTGTGTTCACTATCTACGCAAATAAATGTCAGTTTAAGATTTCACCTTATCAGCCGCACCCATAGTAATAGTATTCAAGGTTTGATTTCAGATGATGATACGCATTATTAAGATGGTTCAGGGGTTTTTTAATTGATGCAATTATTATTTCCTACTTTTGAAAATTTGATCAACCATAATAAACATTAGGATAGATAGATAAGCAACCGGTGTTTTTATAATAATATAAATAATAATGATAATTATAGTAATATCTAGACCTGCATTTTTCACAATAAAATAAAGTCTCAAGAGGTTTTACAAAATGAAAACTTCATTAGTATTGATAACGAAGAAGTTGAAATTGAGATCACTATTGCTGTGACTCGCTGGTGCGCCGACTTTCAGAAAAGCAAGAAAATCAAAATAAACCAACCAAATGAGGTGAGAAATGGCTAGATAAGCTGAACTTCTTTACCACATTAAACTATTATTTCTTCCTACCTACCAGAAAATTGTACTGTCCAATGAAAGTGACCCATACCGTCCATAATTCAATCAAATAAGATACTCTCAGGGACCGTGAAGCCTGGGATCATCCATTTAATGTTAACTCGAGGGTTATAGCATGTCCTCCTTGTCAATCACAAATTACTTATAACTACGGTACTTTATATGTACAGTTTGGAGGTATATTATGGTGTTTTTAAGAATCTAATGTAACTGATTTTTTTGTTTCTATTAATTACACTACACAAGGAGTCTGTAAAAACAATAGCAGAATTGGAATCATTAATCTTGAATACATTGGCGTGCAACAAAAAGAAAAAAAATGCATTCGAGTCACTTATACCTATGAGTTTTCTGACTAAAGACAAATACATGTACAAGATTTCATAAATATAGCCTACTTGACTGTGGTTATTACTTGTACTTTAAGGATGAAATTTGACATGTCCCTTTTTTTACTGATTTGTTTATTGTTTTGGAACGCTTTACTGCTTATCCATAGCATTAAGTATGTCTAAAATGATTTTCTATGCTATTAAAAAAAACATTTCCTATGTCCATGAAGAAATTCCTTAGATTCTGAAAATGAATCGAACAAATGATTCTGATATAAATGGTACACAGCTTTTAAAATCGATAAAGAAGCTCGAATTGGGCCATATATTGGAACTGACAGTCACACGTCGTGTATAAATTTTTTAGCTGTCGCAGACAAGTTTAAAAGCTCAATTAAGACAAGATGAGATAAGATAAAACTGAGCAGTTACGAACTTGTTTCACTTTGACATGACTTCATAGAGACCATTAACGCAAACACTTCTACAAAGCATCACATTAATATTCATTAAAAACCAAAATGGGTTTTCACTACTTCGTTCCATCAGCACACCCTGCTTTCACACAGAATCAAAATAAAGTTACAATCATTATTCTTCAGTCTACAATACTATTATATCTACTATATGTTTGGATCAGGTAATAACAAGATTCTTCGTCGCTAGTTTGGCAGATACTGTAGTTTTAAAGTTTTAGTGCAATGTTTTAACAGATGGCGTATTAAAAGGATACAAAAGAAAAGGAAGTGAAATTTCATGGTGGTTCTTACTATTTGACTATGGGTATTCCCCTTTTTAGCGGCGTTAGTAGTATATCATGTCAGTCTGTCAGAAAAGTAGGCTTTTTAACATTAGGAATACTTGGCCCGAACAATTAGCTTTAAAGGCATGGCTCTTCATCGTTTTAAAAGAAACGTTACTCAGATGACTTCGAGCTATTTGAAAGCATGAAATTTGCTATGTGGCCCCCTTTGTAGATTGCTTTGAAATCAAATGTCCACCAAATTTTGTCTATGTGACTGTGATTTCCATCAAAAGGCCAAGGGAAATCAAGAGCTGCAAAACACAAAAAAGTATATTTTGACTTTGAGGTTACACGACACATTTCGCCCTTCAGACTTTTTAATTAAGTTTGAATTACCCCTGTTTCTTTACGCTAAATTTATCAGAACACTGGGAAACATGGGTAAAAATTCGGTAGTTAGTTTGTCTTTCATCACTCCATCATCACCTGATGGCTGTTGCGGAATTTACTTTATAATAATTTTTTACATCTTCGATAGAAAGTAACATTATTCCTGTTTCGGTGAGTATAACAAAGTTGTTTTTATCGCCCCCTCCCATACACACACAAACTAAGCACTGATTTCTGTAACATTTAGGAATATTGGCTTAGACCTGGATCGTTGTGTTTTAGAATAAATACCGATCCTGGTTTGATCCCTGAAAACTATAATAAAACAACATAGTTACGGGAAATGCAATTGTGAGAGCACACCTTATAAACCTTTATGTCGCAGGCCATGTAATGGAACAAAAACAACCTTCCCTGGAAATATAATCGAAATTCAGCTTTTTACAGCTCCCTATCGGATAAACGCCCAGTTGTCGGTCGACCGACCTTGATAGGGAGACGTAATTACACTGACCAAAGCAGGGCTTTCCGTGTGAATGTTTGTCAACTCTAATAGAAATTGATCAACTCGTGGGAACCCCCAATTCCCTGGCAAACTGCAGTTAATTATAACGGAGCGAAATCGCCCAAAACGACCCAAGGGGGCTCTTAATCTGGTATTATAAACCCTGGCCTGTTTTCATGATAATAAAGATACTTTTTATACGAAAAAAGAGGGAAAATTACCGAAAAGAGAGAGAGGATCGCTGTGGTGCCATAAAATAAGAATCTAATGAAACCTCAAGATATGGAGGATGTTTAATTTTCAATCTTATAAATCTTTTTTTTTCCTTCAGGCTGGCTTAAACCTCTTAATCTAAATCCGGATATTAATTCGTTTCTAGACTGCATCAAGTCAGGTTTTTAACTTTTATTTGCGGCTTTTCACAATCAAGTATGATGACAATTATAGCAAAGTTAAAAACGTACTTTAAAATGCTGTGCAAAAAAAAGATAAAAAATATGTTACAAGGATGGTGCCCTTCAGTGCACCAATATGAAAAAAATGAAAACGTAAAAATGAAGTACCGCACCAAAAAAACTTAAAGAAAACCGTTTCGAAAAAAGACCCTATGCTGAAAAAATTGATTTAATGTCGTCTGGACTTTGATTAAACCGACGCATGCGAAATATTTGTCATAAAAGCATAAACGTTCATCTATAGATGTAAAAAAAAACGTGTGTAAAAAAGAGGAAGAGTTGTAAAAAGTAAACTAACGACACACTGAAAAAATTATGAGATTGCACAACAGCAGAACAGAAAAGGCCTGGCGTTACTTCTGATATTCATACGAAAAGAAATATTGACAGATTAGGGTTTTCAGAGATACAAAAAAATTTTAAGTGGCCTATAAAACTTTCAGATCTAGATTATGAAAGCTACGATAAAATGTTTTGCGCAGGTACTTTACCTCAACGTCTCTTTCAGTTTTAAATTTTTCATCTCGTTTAGAAAGTTTCCATTGGCGGTAATAGTTGTAACTTATTTACAAGTAGTAGTAAAAGTAGTAGTAGTAGTAGTAGTAGTAGTAGTAGTAGTAGTAGTAGTAGTAGTAGTAGTAGTAGTAGTAGTAGTAGTTATAGCAGTGGTGGTAGTAGTAGTACTTATAGCAGTAGTGGTATTAGTAGGAGTATTAGTAGTAGTAGTAGTAGTAGTAGTAGTAGTAGTAGTAGTAGTAGTAGTAAAGAAGGAGGAGAAAAAGTTGTAACTTTCTTTTACTATTTTTATGTTGTAGTAGTTAAAGTATTGGTAACCGTAATTGTTCTAGTTGTTGTTGAAAAGAAGGGATCTAGAGAAACATCAGCAACTTACAGAAAATCTGTGAGTATCAACTTAGACTAAACACGACAAAGTCACGTTTCGACAAGCTCTGTTACTCACCTGGTCATTCCGACGGTAAGGGTGGGCCGGACGTGCCCACAGTAGATCTGCCCCAACCATCCCAAGGTGAAAGTTGTCAAGGCCAAAGTCCTTACGTCAAGGTCAGGCATTTTGAAAACAGCCTTTGTTTGAAAAGAAATGAAATAATGTGCGTCAGTTTACCCTAACACAATTGTATATAGTTATTTTAATTTAATAGTTGGTCATCAATGGCTTTGATGCGGTGGATTTATTTTTATGTAAAGAAAGACATAGAATAGAGCAGAGCTAAAGTAGTGCTAATGGAGGTGCTACTTCAAAGTAGTTACTTCAGTTACTTCAAAGCGCTTTGAGACTTTACATTATTGTAAAAAGCGCTATATAAATTTAGATATTATTATTATCATTATTATTCAAATATTGAGCTCGGTAGATAAATATGCTTTTACTCTACCAAAATTTAAGTATGGTAGCTAGTGCTTTATAGGTAGAAACATTGATGAAAAAGAGGGGGAGGGTAAGGGCGCGCTATAAATATACCGTGGGGTTAAAACTCAAGTCGAAAACTGCGTATATTACATACGTATTTATAGATTGCATTAAGTAACATAATATGTCACTTTTAGGAACCATAAGTTTGTTTTTCATTTTGAATCATTAGAGCAGCAAAATGTTCTTTTCTTTTACCTCACATTGTTCGCTTACCGTCCTCTTTTCTCCCTCACATCCGCTCTTTCTTCTCTCTCTCTCTCTCTCTCTCTCTCTCTCTCTCTCTCTCGCTATCTATCCCTCTCTGTGCCTCTCATGAGCATTTGCTCTCCCTTTCTCTTTCTCCCTATTTTTTTCTCTCTCTCTCTCCTTCCCTCACTCACATACTTTTTGTCTAAATGTCTTTCTCCCTCTCACTCTCAGTATTTCTTTATCTTTCTTTTCTTCGAGCAACAAAACATACATTTCTATTTCTATAAGTTTTAAACCCTTGAACTCGCTTTTTCTCAAAATTAGTAGTGTATTTTAAGAAAGACATTTTTTACCAAAGTTCCACGAAAATTGTTCTACAGTCAGTTTAATCATTTTAACCACAAACTGCAGATTAAGTCTGTGGTGCTAGAATGGCTCTAATTTTTTAATAGTTACGCCAAACTATGATTTAAACTCACTGAAAATTAGCGCAAATGATATTAAAATCGAGGTAATAAAGAGCAGCCTAGCGAAGTTCGACACGAAACCGACGCGTTTAATTCTTAGTTTTTTATATATATGCAAACATCATTGTGCTTATAGGCAAAGTGGCTTTTTCCCCAAAAAAATGTCCAATGGTTTTACGGTAAAAAATGTATCACAATCCGTAATGATAGTGCGTGATTAGACGCGTGTCTATATCGCTAATGATACAACCTTATTCATGGCATAACCTTTTTATTCGTCTTTCTAGACCGATTAAAATGTTACAATGACTCAATGAGTATATTTAGGACACCTTACCTTCAAAACGAAAATATTTTAGGTTGATTATGCAGAAAAAAGTTGTTAATATACAGACCAAAAATCTATATGAAGGAATTTTTACTCCATTTTTAACTCAAGCTTGAGGTCAGGTAATTTAGCTCTCGCTAAACACAAACTAACCGCACTTTACAACGCTAACTTTTTGTTTGGAAGTTATTTTCGAAGTATATACCACTTACCCTCAAACTGTGATAAGCAATTAGGATCTCATTAAATAAAATTGTGCTAGTCATGCAGTGCTTGCCTCTCTTCTTGCCTAAAGAAAATCTGTAGACCTATTTCTCTCGAGTAATGAGATAATAAAAATAAAAATGTACAAAATAAGAGACGGTTTTGTTAATAATCTAACTAATTTTCATGTTTGTTCGACCAAGCTAGATTGAGGTTGGAAAGTAATCAAAGTATGACAAAAATACGTAGTTATAACTGGCATAGAGCTAATTAATGTAGCTCAGTATCTAAACAAAAACATGTTGGCACAGCACGTCCATAACACCTGATGTCTTTGACTCACAAGGAGATAAACAACCTTCCCTATTAGCTCCATATCTAGTCACCTGCTAACCCTCGCACAGCTGGGCTGTGTTCCCTCATTGAATTTTGACAAGATGGATGTTTCCATGTAGAAAACGCTTGTCTTCCATAGAAGTATAACACAAGCCTTTCATTCTCATGCACTGTTATAGGTTAGGCCATGTTTTCCTAATGTTAGCGTGTTTAAACGTGGTGGATGCATACTGTTTTAAGATTTCCTTTGGCCAGCCAAAAGCGTAGTTTTAAATGTTCCTAAATGAAACATTTTCTCTCAGAATTATCGTTGTGTCAAACTCACTTATGTATGGTATTAAATTTAAAACCCAATTTTTTTTTTTTTGCAAAGTTGAGTAATCAGTCAGTAGTAGTTTCTCTAAAGCAATAACAAATCAGAAGCGAAAAGTAGAGAGCACGTTATCTTGTAAACAAAAACGAGTAGCTTTTAGATCGGGCTTATTAAATGTCGCTGACGGGAACTCATATTTTTGTTGCTTTATGTATTAGAGAAATTTATTAATATGACTTCTGTCTAGCCACCTCTATTTTTGACGGAGATAGGGTTAAAAAATGAGGGACGTACTTTCAACATGCAGCCATAATGCACGATTCAGTAATTTGCGTGACTTGTGAGTGTTGACATTTCAAAAAAATTGAATGTGTTATCTCGCAAACGTTTAAAATAAAATATAGACTTTAAATAACAGATAATTTTATACAAATACAACTGTAGGGAATTGCAGCAAATAAAAAATGTAAGTTTTTCCGTTTAATATAAGTTAATTTGAGGCAAAAATATTTCGGTTAATAGTTATAGTGTATTTCAGGATTAACAAGAACGGCATTGTATTGATAGTACAGGTACGGCTTTATTGTACCGCATTGTTGGGATTTAGTACAAAAAATAGTGCAAAACCAGCGCAATCTAACCATGAATTCAATGAGTTGGAATGAGATTAGCCTACAAATAAAAATAAAACATCGCTGACAAGCATGCCATAGTACATATAGTACAATCAAACGAAAAGAAGGTGTGTCGCACAAAAATGCATGAAAAAGCTTTGCCCTGGGACTGAATCGAACCAGTAGCTAGCAGTGTGGTGGTAGTCTAGATTTCACCTTTCCAGGTTAATTTCTAGGTTTAGAAATACGTTATGAACATTAATGTTGTATTACAAGTAGTTTTCTTGATTTATACAAGTTCCGTTAAGTCCAGTCGAAGAACATATTGCGATATTTGCCTCACTGCCGTGACCTCCTTTTGATGCATTCACCTAAAATATTACCTCTTCTTACATCTAGTAATAAATATGAAGATACCAAATGGAAATATACTGTGAGCTGATAGAAATTAGATGGCTGCAAAACATGTTCAACTCCTCTGATATCCTTGTTGATGCATTGCGTTAAAATCTGTTCAAAATAATGTGAGTCATATTCACTCGCGGTTTAATTCGTTAGACGAGTAGTTTCCGGTTGTCACAACTCTTTCTGCATCCGTTTATTTCATCCTAACTAGCTGATTATAACTATGTATAAAAAAAAGCTTTCGAGACAAAATACAAGAAGGATCTTGTTATGGATCTTTTTTTATCAGCCATAAGCCAAGCATTAATTGATTGTAGGCCCAGCGTAAAAACGCCCACAAGCGAGAAGTTAACTAAACTATAAAAAGACTAAAGAGCAATTTAAACCAAAGGGGTTAATTTGCCAGTCAAATCTGGTTAGATATATAACACACCAAAATATAGGGAAATTTTCAAGAATTAACGTATATTAAAATGTATGAAAAAAATTGCCTTTCTAGGTCAAAAGTAAAAAGTACAGTCTAGTTTAGCAAAGCAGGAAGTATTATGGCAGAGTACAATAGTAAGGGCTATTCAAAAGTGATACTTGAATAAGATATTTTTTTCGTTTTATCATCTTTACCAATGAATTTCTTTCTCTCTCTTTTTGAAATTTTTCTTTGATATATGGACTAAACTCTGTTTACTTCAGATTAACATTATAAACTTTGATTAGTAAACTTATCACCCAAATGAATTTTTTCTTACCTCTAAGGAACAGTTAAGCAAAAAACTGAAAAAAACCCTTATATACTCCTTAACAACTGGGTCTTCGACTGCAAATCTTAAGAACTGCTTTATCCAGACAATTAACGAAAAAAGCACCACAGAGCCATAGACCACTGAGTAGAAGTGGGTTGAAAGAAGATAAGCGCAACGATTGCGTCATTTAAAGACCCCCATGCCCTGACAATGTGGGAACCATTGAGTCTCTGGCGACGACACTGATTGCTGGGGCAGTGCGGGAGGCCCACCCCGCCCGACAGGCATGGGATTTGGAGAGGAGAGAGAAAGAATAACAGACAGACAGGCAGACAGACAGACAGACAAACAAATATATGAGAAGAGAGACAGAGACAGAGAGAGATACACAGATAGAGAGATAGAGAGAGATAACCTTCCTCTAAGTTTCGATGGTAGTTGAATCGGAATGAAAGACAGACAGGCGGACAGAGAAAGAGAGTAATGTTTTGTTTTAAAGGGCAGACAGTTTTGCCATGGGTGCTTGTTATCTATCTATTCAAGAGAGAGCAGACATGGAATTTCAACAAATTGTCTTGTTTATTCCGGAATGATGTTTTTGCGTTTGAGAACACTACACAAAAGTAAATTATACGAAAAGAACAAAATATATTCAAAATTACAGATGGTTGGGAAAAAAGAAAGAGAATGAATTAAGGAAAGAGTGAGAGGAAGAGAGAGAGAGAGAGAGAGAGAGAGAGAGAGAGAGCGAAATAGAGAGACAGAGACAGAGAGAGAGAGAGATCTCTAGTAGAAGTCTGACCTAAAAAATATAAAAATTTAGGTTTTTCAGGTTGTTATGATCGTTCACTGCGCTACATTAAGATGTTTATTGAATAGAGTTATAGAAAAGCATCTTGATCATGTTAGATAACTGCCCTCGTCGGGCATGAGGAAGGTGGACGATGGAGCCCTAGCTTTATAGGTCTTTACGGCGTGAGGGTTGAAATCACGACGGCTTGTCCTTTTGGTGTAAAGGTGCACACTCTTTTCTAACACATTGCAAATTTATTCTAAAAAATTCGAGGGCTCAAGGGTACCTATGAGCTGACTTTAATCAGAAACCAAGGGAGAAAGACTTTGATTTGAAAAAAGAATGAAATTCGAAGCAACACAGGGAGCAATAGTTCGTAATTTCCTTATAGAGAAATAGATAATTCCTCTTTGCTGTATTATGTTCGACACTATCATTAAGACATGCTTAAATCTCTGTTTATCCCACGCACTAAAACGCTTCAAGTTTGGTTCAGGTTAACCTAGTTTTAGAACTGTTGATTCGAAACTAAAACACCTACCCTACACCAATCATTTTTCTAAAGCCGTACATCCACTTTAATATCGGCAATTTTCCTAAAACGTCTGCATCAAAACGGGCGTTTTGTTTTCCTCGTGGTGGGAACTAGGTGAAAGAAAACGTACACAGTTTTAAGTTATTTCACAGATTCTGTTTGTTGGACTGATTATTAAACATGAGATTTATAGAAGCACGCAGGTTTTCTTGCTTGGATCTATAGACTTTCCTGGGGTTGTTTTAAAAATTTACCGGTCTTACAATACAAGAAAATGGGAAATAGAGAGATGATGTTAAACGGTTAGATAGTGGGCTAAGAAATAAGAATAGAAGCATACGAAAGTATATATTGAGAAATTTAGTAACAGAAATGTAAAAAAACAGAGAGAAAGATAGATATATGGATAGATAGATAGATAGATTAATTGATCGATAGATAGATAGATAGATAGATAGATAGATAGATAGATAGATAGGTGTTCCTCAATGTCACATGCCCTATATATTAGTCTAATGAGTTTTTAACAGAGATTGATAGATAAATATGGAAAATGGAACTGCTTGAAAGAGATAGACAGAGAGGGAGAGATGGCGGGGGGAGGGGGGATCTTCATAGCTTCCTATAGCCCTCCTGAGTCCAGTGTAGACCCTTTAGTATTTACTATGGCTTCCAAAGCTACTGCTAACGTCGTGTTTCTCGTGACCCACTCCATAACCCAACGCTCACTGTTCACGCATTTTCTATTCTATGATAGTCTGGGAGCCACTCTGGAAATGAACTTTTGATGTAGATCTCTACCATTACTAATCTAGTTCTACGTAGATTACACAGGGCTACGCAGGATGACCAGTGGGCATACAACATTAAACATTTTAGCGGCATCAAATAGTAGGGCTGGCAAAGACGTGGTCATAGAAGTTCATTTTTAAAACACTTAGCTTTGAGATAGACTCTAATA
Organism: Elysia marginata; assembly: GCA_019649035.1. Lineage (NCBI taxonomy): Eukaryota > Metazoa > Mollusca > Gastropoda > Plakobranchidae > Elysia > Elysia marginata. Next base: position 207,877 of record BMAT01002699.1, on the reverse strand, counting down.
ATTGCAATAGGTGGAATCACACTTTGAGATAAGAGGTACATGTAATTAGTAACTGGGAGCTGAGGATCCTTGCACCAAATGCCTGGCTGGCTGCTCAAAACATAAAAAATATGATTTTAAAGATGAATCTTTCAAATTTCAAGCTTATACAGTTTAGTGATGTTAAAATACATTGCGGTGCACATATAATTGATAAAAGCCTTGCAACAGCAGTATATGATCAAATTAATGAAAGCATAGCTTAGTTTACTGAAATGTTCAGTGAAACGCTCTTTCTACCCATAAACCTATCATCGGACAATGCGGGGAGTTTAAAACCGTATAAGTCTGCAGATTTTACAATAATTAGGTAATGGGATTATCAGTCAAAACGTTTTGCAATTGTGTAATGATGCTCAACAAAATGGACAATTTTGGCGAATGGTATGCGCATAAGTAGAATGTAAAGATAGACACTTAACCTTCCGGCCAGAATGTGCTTGGTTTGATTACCAATCCTATGATAATAGTAAGACTCTTGGCAAGCTTCAGCATTACCCTCTCGAGAAGTGCTAGATCTATACTGACTCCCTAAAGAGACACTAGAAGCTCACTTCAAAGCTAAATGAGTGTTGATTCTGGTCAGTTTCGCTTATTGCCATTAGGCAAGATCGTAACGATTAATTTGTTAAAAAAAAAAAGCTAGCGACATAAAAATACCGTGAGTGTCTGGCACTGCAAAATATTAGTTGTAAAATCATTGACCATTCCTATTTGAAGGGGGTAAATCTCTCTGTAGCTAGCCGGGCTTCCTTTCCTTTCATCTTTCCTATCTGAAAACGGAATCGTTTTCTGAGTTGCCCTCTCACATGCTGACTTCATTAGGTGCAGTATGCTTATATAAGAGGGTAGCCTGGCCACATCGTTAAATCCCCATCTATTTAGAGATTACTGTACCGTGTCGGCTTAGTCATCTATAGACAAGCGTAATTGAAGTTCACCCAGTAAAGGCCTAGGTTTAGACCTATAGCATGTATATGGAAATAAATCTTAGTTTACTCGATCGATTGACTTTTTATGATGAATCAATGTTAGGCCTTTCTGAGGATGGTTTTTGTGTGAGTGCTTCAAGCTTCTCACTAAAACCCCATTAGCTTGCAAATCGGTGGCATTTTACATTCTAGAACTCTTGAACGGTCACTCTGTCAGTTGATCAAGTCGAAATGGCGAGAAAAAAAAAAGTCGGTCATAACAGCATTTTACGAACATTCAGGTTATAACATGCCTTTTAATTAGCCAATTACTATTTGGGTAGGATACGCTCTTATGATTGGGCTGGACGAGTGGAAAGAAAAATAAAGATACATTTTTAGGGAAAGAAGCAAATGCAGTTTAGAGAGTTGGAACATTCCGCAAGGGAAAAGGTTCAGCAAGAAAAAAGGGAGGAAAAAATCCTAATAAAGAGAGGGGGATATAAAATAATCCTCTTCTCGGGTTATAATAAGAAATAACGCCCAATAAATAAAAAACCAGTAAAAATAAATGAGATCAAATTGACAAATTTAATCAGTATCATTTTCCCGCAAACCCCAACGCATCCTATTGCTATTTTTTGGATGCGGGGCATTATTATGAGGCCTAATCATCGGTTTACACAATAAAATGCTTTATTCAATTATTTTTCTTTCTAAGTTTTTGTTCTTTTGTATAAGCGGAATTCCGATCTTAACCGAATGTCGCGTTATTCATTTTGTAACATGCTTAGATTAGGAACGAGCTAGCTTACGCTACGTGGTGGTAAAAAAGTGAAAAAGGAAAAAAAATGTTTTTAAGATTTATTTTTCACCCTCTTCTTTCTTTCCTCATAATCATAAATGTGAAGATTTCATAAAAAATCATGAAACTGCTTACTAGAGTTACTTTCCTTGTATATTAAATATAGTCTTAGTTAATTTGAATTAGTGGTTTATTCTGGTTGTAGTTACTAAGTTTCCTGTTAAATATCTTTCCTTCTTCTTGGCATTACACTATATCTTGTTATGTCACCATTATGTACAGGGGATAGAAAAAATATTCTTAAAAGAATGACCAATGCTTTTACTTCCAACATCGGGGCTGTGTTTATCATAGCGTTCGACACACAAGCACATGACTTTATAAAGTGTAGAAATAGTTATTATACATCTTAAGAATATATATACAAGCCTCTGTTTCCATCTTCACTATTGATATAGCCTAATGGAGAGCTGTTCAAATATCTTTTTTTAGAAAGAATCAAATCAAAATCTGCAGTTTTATATTTTTTATTAGGATATTTAAATTACTTTTATAGTTATGGCAGCCCGCGCTTCGCATCAGTAATTGATTGGGTATATGTATTGAGACACCAGCAACTCTATTTCTTCCTTCCGTGACCCCTTTCAACCACCTCCCAAAACTCTCTGTCAATCTGTAATGCATTCCCACCCCACTTCATTTTTCTCATTTAAGTGACCACCCCCCTCGAAATCTGTTTCCCAACCTAGTCCCCATATTTTATCATAAAAAGTATCAATAAAGATTACACATTTCTATCTCTTTCTTAAGCTTTCATTATAATTCCTCCTTGCGTTTTAATCAGTAATTCTCTCTGTTTTAATGCAAACGTAAGGGTTTAGCTCTCTCTATCTCTCTCTTTCGCTCTCTCTCTCTCTCTCTCTCTCTCTATATATATATATATATA
>BMAT01002699.1:158366-172083 GCA_019649035.1 Elysia marginata | reverse complement strand
CAGTATAACATAGGAAAATTTCTATAAATTAAACGAATACTTAAAAAAATTTTTTTTTTCTGCAAATACTTTTGATTTCTCTTTAACGAATGGTAAATGAGCACCACCGATAAGTCAAGACTAGAATAATACGGTTGTGCTTCTATTGGCATCTTATCTCTTCAAGTTAGATAGTACAAAAATAATTTTAGCAACAGCGTCTAATAAAGTAGTTGAGAGTTTAAAAACAGCATAGCCTCAAGAAACTGACTACTTCAGAGTAAAAGATTTTCATCAGGAAATCTCTGCATTCCAGGCGTTCTGCCAGTCTCTGTGGGGGGGGGGGGNNTTAAAAAAAACTTGATAGAGTATTTGTTTTTTATTAAGCTTCAAAGGCTTTAGTATACATCGTAGAAGAGTAAAGTAAGTCGTTATTATATGATTGAAATTGATACCATTGATAACCTGCAAAAGAAATTCGCACATCAAAACCTCAAAATAAAACTATCATTTGAGGGGTGTTTTATCAAGGCAATCGGAAATTTGTTTTAATAAAACAAATTTTCAAACTTGATCACTTCTCATCAAGTGTCACAGTGGTGGCTAACAAATTTGTATTGATGTAAAACTTTGTCTATTATGTCCTAAGTGGCGTCAGTGGCTTGGAGAATTGAAGCAGTTTGGCTTGTTTCAAAATGGAAACAAAGTAACAGACAGAGAACAACTGGCCAATCAATAAAGTTTTCCTGACTTTTTGTTCTTGCTTTGAGGTGTATTACTCAATTATGCGTGCTCGGTTTTGTCAAGGGCCATAACTCTACCCTTGACCCACAGGAGTACGGTAAAGGTTTCTTGGATGGTTGGATCTAGTTGTGTTAATTTGACAAGTGCAAAATCATCATAAATACTCAAGAGTAACTTGTGTAAGTTTAAAGTCATGTGTGACTCTTTCCAAGATACTAAACGCGTGTTTCAACTGGTATAAATTTCGATACTTGTCCTTGTCTTTCATTGTCTACAATCAGAAAGCTGTAGGCTTTTTGATGTGTCCTTTTTTGTTATGATTGTAGTTTCTTTATCAGTTTAGGTAGTAAGAAAGAGATATCAAGAATAGACTAAAAATGTTTACATTTGTTCAAAGGAGTAAAAACAGTTCGCCGGTCAATAAACAAAGAAACGGATAAGGTAGGAGAATTTAGAACAAAAAAGAGACCAGGATCTACAGAAGATGGGGTGTAAATGCAGAACACCAAAAAACGTATTAATGAAAGATCAGTTGTAGCGGAAGATACTGAAACAGAAATAAATAAGGAGGGAAAAGGGGAGAAGAAAAGTACAGACAGATAAGTAGATATAGAGCAGAGGGAAAGAAGAAAAAGATAAATTAAGATTAAAAATTAAATCAGAGGAATTCAACAAGAGACAGAAACGGATACATAATGCGTCTTAAGAAAACTCGATGCATAAAATAAACCTCAAAATGTTTTATCTCTAAAAACAATAACCAGCAGCAAGTCACGTTGTATCAAATGGACAAAGATAAAAGGAACTCAAGATCCTGGCTACTGAAGCTGCCGCGATATGCAGGCTTATTACTAGCTGCTGCGAATATCCCTCAGCGAAATTGCTGCGTTATCTTGTGTCTCACGCACGTAACACTGGGGCTTTCTAGGGTCAGACAGAAAGATCTCGTCCGAGGTTAGACTAGATCGTGCTGACACTTCCCCTCGACACGAAAAAAAAAGGTTTTAATTTTTGAGCGTATATTTTGGAGAAAATCTTGAGAAGAGTAATCTTTTCGTAAAAAAGGGTAAAATACATTTTACGCTTTATACCAGTGAGAAATTAAACTTGTTAACTCTGCTCAGATCGGAGACATAACATGTTACAGGTTGGCGAATAATTTGAGTGTTAAGTAGGAAAATTGTTTTTGTAGTTTATATATCGTCATAGTGTTTGCAATATTCCCGAACTCAGTTGTTGTCCTTTTGAGAAAATCAAGTTTTTTGTAATTTATAGCTTTAAAAGGTTTTAACCAAAATAAAAAGCTTCAACCTCAAAAAAAATGGCCGAGCACTTTAAAAAAATTTTTAAAGTCAGAATTTGCATTTAGAAGAGCTTAGCTTAAAAACAGGCACATTGTATTTTGCTCATGTCTGACCTAGGCAGTATTGGAAGCACCATGACGATATTTAGTCTTAAAAATATGATACTAGTCAACTTTACTTGTTTCACCTACAGTCTCAATCTATAGCGCTTAAAACAAAATCATCTAAGAGAACGATAAGCTTATTATATCTAGCCTCTACGTGCCAATCCTCTCCTGATTCCAATAAGGAATGTCCCCTATGGCATGCATCCTGGGCAGCTTTGATTTTACTATCGATAAGACATTCCTCTTTTTTACACACATCGCCCTTTATAGGAACAAAGTTCATAGCCGTAACGTGTCATCTTTTCAATCAAGGAAATTGTTAGATGTTAACATCTTAAAGCTATTTTTTTATATTAATGAGAACACTTGCCCTATGTTCAACCTTCTGTTGGCACCCCAACCCGTGTTGATTTCTTTTGAAAGGAGTACATCATAAATGATTTGTCAACTTGTTTGGGTCATCTCTATCCATAAAAAAGCTTAAATTTTTTGGAAGATAGGGAAGAAATGTCTCAAAATTAGATAAATACACTATATAAATCCTTTTCGGGAAATTTGGCACAACTTGCGCAATTTCGCTGTTTTGAACTAAAACTGCTGAATAAATAGCAGAAAATATTGAAAAAGTTTTAGTTTTCCGTATAGAAGTCATAGTTTTCCATATCAGCATGTTTGGATAGTAAACAAATAAGACACGGCTCTTCGCATACTCCAAGGGTTTTCGCAAAATACATTGCTTTTTTTCCCTTGACACAAGCATACAGCTGTAGCCAACATAGGTTATTTGTGACCTCAAACTAGATTACGATCAATCTTAGGTATAATTATACATTTTTTTATTTTTAGAGCGAACATGACATTTTGTTTTCAATAAAAGACGTGTTGTTTCTATCTTTGCTTTTAGTTTTTACCAAAACTAGGAAGCCTTCATCTGTGTCATGTTCATGTCATCCTTTCCAGTTGGTTTTGACATAGCCGTCTTTACTTAATAGCTCATATTTTTGGTTAGGGTCCATTAATAAAATTAACACAAAGTTATTTTATGGAAAACAGTTATCGATCTAAATCCTGAGTACTTAAACCGATTCCCGCTTACTCATCTAAAGGTATGAAATACAACTCGTCTTGGCTTTGCAGCCCTCTGGAGTCCCGAGCTCTGCAGCGGGCATTATGGGAGTTCGGTTGACAAGACATTTAGTCTAAGCGTTTAGTCCGGAGCGGAAAAGCTTTCTGCACTCACTGAGGTTGTGTTATGGTGTGCGGTACAACCAGGTCCTGTCACCTCTGTCAATTACACGGTGGTTTTAGTGGAAGTGCGGCATTCAGAGAGATCTGAGAGAGATCTGAGAGAGAGAGATAGAGAGAGAGAGAGATAGAGTGATAAAGAAAGAGAGAGATTAAACGCAGAGTCACAAAAAAGCAAAGCGAGACATTCAGACAGAGAGCGATACTAAACGGAGAGTTATATAGAAAGGTATACAGCAGATAAAAATGAAGGCATAGACGTGTAAAGATATACAGGTAGAAAGACTGACGTCTTGTACAGTACTGAGTAAGATGCATAGCCAGGTAGAAAGAGATGGGCAGGCAAAGACTTACAGATAGAACGACAAAGAAAAGACAGACAGACAGAGAGACTAGACGCAGAGTGGCGCGCAGCGATACAGATACAGAGCAGATGCATATAGATAGAGAGAGGGGGTCTTTGTTGAGTCACGTTTTATTATAGCTGACTTGATTTTAAAAGGTTTTAAGGAATCAATAAACTTAAATAAGTAACCGGTCTACATATCATTTTAATTATTTGTTGAAGTTAGTCCATACATTCACACATATAATTGTACATCGCTTGTGGTGGACTTAGACAAAACCATTTTAGAGTAGGTTGTTGTTTTTGTGAGGGGTGTACTGACATGCCCACACACGCACACGCACACACACACTTTAGAATACCAATTTTGAACTTTACCGAGAATGTTTGTTGAAACAAGCCGCTTCGAAATCTTAAGGGTGCAAATAAAAAAAAACTTCTTTCCTCTCAAAGCGTTTATCTTAAATGAGTATCACAAGCAAGGATCTGCTTGTGTCATGTGTTAGAAATAATTTAAAAAATCAAAACAATAAGAAGGCATACTAGGAACTCGACAAATTGTTTACAGATATCTGTTCAAAGCGTTTGCTGGTACTTTATAAAACTAAACTAGTAAAAGAGAATCTACGTTAAAAATTCACCACACACTCTAGACTAAAAATTTTAAAGCCCATTGTAGTAAAATGTGAGTCTCCAGTTTATAGGAAAAGAGTTGTTGCTCTTGTGTTCAGAATATTTTAGGACGATTAAGAATCTATTTTATTTTTACGGTTGAGTCACAAAGGAAATAGGAACAATTGCAAGGGTGACTTTGAACCAAAAACAGCAGACGCCCTCTACCGGAAAAATTTGAAGTTTGAGGCCCTATTAGTGTACAAAGAGCAAGGAGCGTCACTAAAAGTTAATATGCGGCAAATTTTGTAGTGTGAGGGGTTCTTTTAGACAGTCTTTAGGAGATTAAAATATGTCGAGAGCCACGGTTGCCAAAAAAAAAAACGACTGTCTAAAAAAAGGAAGAAATGTGACGGCTTACAAAGTGTACGTGGGGTTTACCATCTATAGTGAACTCCATTTAATACAAACCCTTTTTACACGAATTTCTGTTTTTAATGAAGAGAAAAGTTATCCCCGGTTTTCGTTTCTTTTCGCTCTCTTAACAATACCAGGTATTTGAAGCTCTCTGTTTCACTCAAAAAATAGCGACTCAAAACTTAATATTCCTTGAATAAAACAGCAATTTCATTTTTATGGTTTGCTTACATTAATCATAAAACTGCACTATCATCTTTCAGTGTTAGTATTATAAACGTATAATTTTTAGAAACACCACAACGCATCTTTTTCTTTGCTGGCGCGTGTATCATGTACGGACAGTCTCTTATTTCTCTTTAATGAATTAATAAACTTAATCCAAACGCCAACCACTTGATGAATAAACCAGATTTGAACAATCAACAACATTTCGTATTAACAGGATTCTACTGTAGATTACTCAAGCTCTTCGCACAACTTTCCAACAGTTAGTTCAAATGATCTAAACTACCCACCACACCTGGTATGTTGAACCTTATTAACAATCACTATAGGGTGTCAACATTAGACCGTGTAACAAATGTCCGGGCAATAACCTACACTCAGATGCAAAGTAAAGCGTGGTTCTATAGCAATTGTTGAAATGTCGCATAGAAGATGGTCCGAATAACATAAGCGAACCCCCTCTTTAGTTTTTTTATTCTTCTCCTTTGATCTATTCCTTTCTCACCTTTATTTCCTACTCAATATCCTATGTTTTTTTTCTTCATTCCTTTTCCCTGTATTTGAGAATTGTACTGCAGCTGAGTCTGGATCTACGGCAGTATTAGCATCTATAAAAGCTAAGCCAAGTTCTATAGCCGTTTAAACTGTCGGACATAGATCTAGGTTGACCTGTAGATTATAGATCTTAGTCTTGGTTTTTTTCATTTGCAGGAAAATTGTTGAAATCGTTCTCTGTACTTCTCTAGATCTAGGCCCTAAAAAAGGATTTCGGGCTAGAGCGTTTCAAATGGACTTCGCTAGGTGTTGCTGTGAAATATTTTAGGCTTTGCACTGCCATAATTTTCTTGTTGTTATTGTAGGCCTAGACTTTTGTTAAAAAAAATTTTTACACTAACGCATTTTGCTAGAAGTAATTAGGAACTTTTGAAAAGGCTTACATTCACTGATTTAGATGACAGGATAGGAAAGTTCTTTTGATTCCTTTGATAGCGTCATGGTTCTATCAGACGCCCGCAAAATTTTTCTATTTTTATCACTAATCTAAAGTTTTGGAAACTTTTGATGAATAACTTGTCTATTTACTGATTATATTTTATTAAGTCATGTTTGTAAAAGTGTTTTTTTTTCAATAATGTGAAGGCCTTCGAGTATATTTAAAAATGGAAAAATTTTCACACAGAGACGTTACCTAGGCTGAACCTAAATTTCATAGATATTTAAAAACAAATTTATCTGATTTGATGAAAAAGAGAGTCTCGTGATATTTATGCATTCTTTTTAATTAAAAAAAACTTACTGACGAGATTAAGGGTAGTGAATGGCAATTTCTTATATAAATAAATAAATTTTTATATAATCTAAATTAGAAATCTGCACTTTAAATGCCTAGAGTTATTGTGGTGAACTCATCACCTCACAAAAGAGCTTGTTGAAGGGCACAGCTTTTTCACTTTTAGACTTAAGAGAGGTTCACCAATGAACAATCCAATACCAAAACTTTAAGGTAGGCCCCGGCAGATGCCGTGAGGCGGTAAAGCCTGTCTGGTTAGTCGCGACCATAGATGCTTGTAGCAGAAGCCAATCTAATCTTTTTTTTAATGTGTAATCTTTCATTATCGTTTATACAAATTGGTCTAATCCCCCCATCCTTTCTGACTATCTAAATAGTTTTATAAATAACATTACTTGTAAGTCATTAAAGCAGAAACTTTGCCCACCCTTTTTGGCCCCGCGGTGGCATAAGTCGATCCATCTCCCATTCAAGATAGGAAATGAGGGGAAGTGCCACCCTTGCGTCTCTCATGAGCGGAGATATTGAGAGAAAAATATATACTAGATACAAAAGGCTAAGTGATCAATGTTCAAAAGATCAGGTTTGGTCGATTATGTGCTCCAGTTAAAAATACATTTAAATTTTTCTTAACATAAAAACGTTTCTTTAAAAATAGATCTGAAACGATTTTTCACTCTGGAAAATTTTAAAAAAGTTCCTTCTTTAGCAGATCGCAGAGGATTGTAAGATCATTTAAATAAGTTGCATAAATTTGTTTTTCTAGTTTTGCAGGACAAAAATCCCACGCTAAAGTATTATTAAACTGTACAGTTAAATGGAAGGAAAACTGTATCCTGGCATAAGGTGCCCATGGTGGATTATTTCAAAGTTCTTAAGTGGAACCGTTTTAAAGCTTGCGAAGGAAAGCAGGATATTGCAGAAAAAACTGCTTTTAAGTCCCTGAGACGTGTGATAAAAGTAAGTGGATGTAATGGGCGTTGAAATTAGTAAAAAATCAAAAAGAAAGGCCGCCGGCAAAATGAATTGGTTGTCAAAGTCTTACTTGAAAGGAGACTCTCTGTATGTCGAAAACCCACGCCAAACGAGATGGATTTTTTAAACCATACAATCTGTATCTTTTTTTTTTCGCTAACAGACTGCTTTAAACTAGAGCTGCTGTGAGCTAGCGTGATATCTGTACATTCTACGCTTATAAACAGCTCTCAAAGCGGGAGTAAGGATTTCTATATCTCAATCTAAAAAACTCAAGATTGCATTTTGCATGGTTGGGTGATCCCCACATTTAATGTTTTTTTTATAATTTATAGATTTTAACTGAGGCGAAGTAGAAGTGATTAATTATTAGTATATTTTTAAAAGGGGTGCGAGATGCATTCATGCTTTTCCAGTTTTATAACTGAAATATTTTAATTTTGTTTACGAAAATTGTTGAAATTGTCTTTAAATAGTATCAAAACTGTGTCCTGGTATCATTTTGTCTATTGCGCGCGACGTACTGCTAGGTCGCCTAAACTCCTTTTTTAAACTATTGACGAAAGGCAAGGTTGCAATTTGAAAATATATCTGTAAAAAAAATCTCTTCGCTGTCCGTGAGATGAGAAACAAGTTGTAACGAGATATGACGAACACAAAAACTCGTGAAGTTGCTGGCTTACATGGCAAGTTGTCAAATAGATGAAAAAGTCAACAAGAAACTTTTTGTGCTGTTCAAACTCACACGCATATGCAACGTGATACTGTTATCTTCAAGCTACGTAGAGAGAGATACTTTTTAACTTTCCAAAAGCTTTTTACATCATACTTTTTAATTTTTCCAGTGCAAATAGATATTGAGGTCTAAATTTCTCCTACTCATTCATAATTGTTTACGATATTTCAAGTGGAGAAAGGTTCTATCTTTGTTCCAACCTTCTTTATGCATCTAGTATGCAAATAAAAAGAAAGCGCGCAGCGTGATATTCTCGGCATGCAGTGTCCTAGGATGTTGAATGAAACAATGAATCAACACTGAGCAATGAGCTCGAATCCAACATGTCTCTAGTACATTTTTATGCGTACGCCATGAGCAGTAGACGTGCATGGTGCCCACACAAGAAGGGAAACAGCTGCAGTGGTCTGCGAGAACACACAGGCTAGAGTCATGCTCTGTAGACATGCAAGACGTGCCTGGATGAAAGACCATGGATTAGTTCTTGGAATTGGTCAGACCTAGTCCAGACATGCTCTGGCTCAATTGCTTAATCTGGGGAAAGGGGTTGGGACTTGGGAAAAGGGGAGGGGGGCGGCATTTATAGACCGATAGAGTCAAAGACAGATACTTCGATTGATCTATTTAAATGGTTGGTCAGATTTGTAACGCATGGATAGATAGATAGATAAATAAATCAAAAAATACATAACGAAAGGAAATAAAAAAAGATTTAAAGAATGTTTTCCGCCGTTAAATGCGACTAAAATATATTCTGATAGTTTGAGAAAGAGGATACAGACGCAAACGCACACGCACGCATGGCGTAACTAAAATCAGTTTTAATGTGTAGCTGTTGACAACTAAAGAAAATATTCAAAAGTTTTATGTGAGCGCGAACTTTGGATTATCGTAAATTCAAAATCACTGTGCGCAAAATCTCATTGTGGGCGTCAGCGCACCCCGAGCGTAAACAGTCATGGGAATCTAGTGGTAAAAATTAGCCAAGACTCGACCAAAGGAGAAAGTAGCAAGTTTTGAATAACGGTTTGTTTCTATGCCAGGCTAATCAATGAAGTAAATGTGTAAACAGCTATGATGATGATGATGATGATGATGATAATTTTGATGATGATGATGATGATGATGATGATGATGATGATGATGATGATGATGATGATGATGATGATGATGATGATTGACACGATCAAGGTTAGTTTAGCCACCTCTTTCCACACTTTTGCTCCGCGCATAAATTAAATTAATGGAACTTCTTCAAAAAGAGAATATAGGATAGTTGAGCAGATGAGAAGATAAAAACAAAAATTGGTAGACGCAAAAGGCTACCTCGAACATTACTAGGCTCTAGAAACTCAGATCTAGACCTAGAAGCCTTAGTTTTAACTGGAATGGAAATCCACGATTTCGAACAAATCATTAGTATTGGATTTTGTCACGCTTTATAACGAGTATTTTAATTAATACATACCTAAATCTAGAATCTAGATTTTTTGCTCTTCAAACTGAAGCCAGAACCTGTGCAGATACAAATGTGAGACTAGTTTGAGTTATCTTTTACGCTATGGACCTGTGATGTTACTTGTGAGCATAAAATTTTTATATTTGATTTTAACGTCTAAGTGGCTTGTTCGATAAAGCCACTGAAATTCAATTGTGTTCGATACCTCTAATTGGGACAGCAATTGAATAATCTGAGCTACGTGAGCTATCCTCACAGAGAGCAATCTACTTACATTTGGGTCTACAAACTTATCTACACACATTCTCTCTTGAGCTGTATAGCCCCAGATTTACGTTATCCAGACAATGATGAAGATGTTGATGATGATCATGATAATGTTGATCATGATGATAACGGTGATGGTGGCAGTGGTGGTGGTGACAGTATGTTAAAAGTTGGAGATGGCCACCATGATAAAAACATACTTTGTCGCAATAAAAACGTTATACGAAAGTTAACTTTATGACAAAGATCATGTAAATCGCAAGGTATCAGACATTTTCATACTTACCGGCCAAAAGGTTTAAGGTCCCGCCTATCCCAGCATTCAGTCTGCTGTCATATTCAATTGGTTACTAGACCAGCCGAAGAGAAAGCTGAAAAAAAGACGAAAAATCGATAAGAACTTCTTAAGAGTAAAGCTCTCAAAAGTTTGACGACTATTAAATAGTCTCAGTCTACGACAATTTTATAGCGGGTAACAAGGCAATATTTTAAAACTTGAATGCTCATTTCTCACTTAATTAGTTTGTACTCGGGTGGGAGACAGCACAAAACGGTGGATTTAATTTTCTGAGTTTTTCCGTTTGATTTTCTTTTTGTTTTGTTTCGTTTTGTTTTTTGCTGATTTTACAGGACAGGGAAAAAATTGTTTTGAGACTTTCTTGTTTTTTGAAAGATCAGATATAGGAGTATACTTTTAACCTTCAAACTAAAATCTTTCGAATGAGCCTTAGGTGGCAAGATTGATAAATCATACTTAAAAATATCCAGAAGTTCGTTAAGTAGCAAAAGCCACAGAACAAAGACTTTTGTAACTGCTCTGAAAACACACACGCTCGTCTTCTGATAATGAGTCTGAATTAAATCTACCCTTTGGTGCGGAATTGTGTATCAAAAGTGCTCTAAGAGCGTTTTACTCCAACAGCGCAATATTTTTTTTCTTATCGTGCTACAGAAAAGGGTTTGCAATCTGCAAGAAGGAATGCGGAAGAGATTATGTTTCCCAAGTTGTGACGTAGATATAGGTCAGAACCATTGTGCCATTTGGAAAATCATAGGATTATTTTATGTTGGAAGCATTTTTCTCACTCTAGGGAAACATCCCACAGTACAAAACTTTCTTCAATATCTTCACTATTGACAACAGCCAAAGCTACCCTACTCTACTACCTTTCTCCTATCAGCTCTTCTCACACAAACATTTTCTTATGTGACATTTTCATTAAACTGGCATTTCAGCGAGCGATGATCTTCTTTGCGTTTGTGGCTCCCTAAGTATAAAGATTTTGTCCATCTGTATGGGACAAGCTTCTCTAGTCTCGCTGATTGGCTTGTTACAGGACTTATAAGCCGAGTTCAGGGTATAGCCTTGAGTGTACATTAAAGTCACATTTTCTGAAACTCATATCCTTAATATATTTTCCTTAATCCTAGCAATAACAAAAATCTATTTTGGCATATTCTCATTTGAATTACCTGAGAAAGAAAAAAAATCTGTTACTGCTAAAGGCTGAAGGCCATTGGCATTTTCATTTTACGCTACTAAGATGGAATGAAATTAATTATCCAGCGCACTCAGTGGTAAAGTTTTTTCACAAAAATAAAAATATTAAAGATTACGCGTAAACCTCTAAGCCTACTATAAAACTGTAAAGATGAAAGGTCTGCAGGAGAAAATTGGTTTCAGCATGTTAGTTAAATCTATAGAATTAAAAGCTCGCTACATATCTATCGGGCCCAATATGATGAAAAATAGTTCGTATTTGCACGGGGTAATAAAACTGCAACAAATTACAAAAAGAAATTTCCTTATCATAAGTTTAAATTATGTCTTGGGTAGCATGACAAATAGCCGAATCCGTCCAGCACCTAAATACCTTAGTAATCAGTATCTCGGTTATAATTTTTTCTCTCATTCAGATACTCATGCGCGAAAATAATAAATGCTTTTGATCAGAATTTGTATGCCAATCTGCTGTGAGTCCATCGAAAAGAAGGCTCTCCTTCCTGAAATCAGCTTAGTACCCTCTTCAGCCTCTATCAATGGACGGCAAAGTATAATTACTAAGCAGCAACATCTACGAAGGAGCAAATTAATCCCTATTGACCATAATTCATCGCCATGTTTCAAGAAAGTCTGTACAGTAAATGATTATCCCTCATTTCATTTCTAGTCCTCGAATGCAAGTTAACTACGTTTATCGTTTATTTAAATGAAGATGCAAATAGTTCCCTTATGTATCAAATGCCAGCAGTTCAAAGGAAAATACAGAGTTCGACATTTGGAAGAAATGGCTATCAATTCTAGGCAGATTTATTAATTGAGCTTTGTAGTTCTCACAATATGTCCGAATGTATTTATCATTCTATCACTGATGGTTTAACAAAGGCGCTAATCAACACACAAAATTAAAGCAGAGCTGTTAGCATATTTTAATCAAATAATACAAACTATCTTTCCATCATATTTGCGTCTTATTAGTTGTTTTTATAAATAGACTTATAAAAAAAGCACCGGTTGTCCTAAGTTTAAAAATCAGAGAATTTTACTGCTTACTCATCCAAGAAGACTAAGGCGAGATGTGACTAAAGAAGTCATTCAGAACAAGTTGATTGTATTTTATTTTTCTTCTTTTAAAAATATTCACGTGCTGATGTTTTACCTGCTCCTAAAAATATATCACAATCCAAAAATATTCTTTTCGCCATATCTATTTTTTCCAGAGTTTTTTTTTTTACCAAATATACAGGTTTCTGTAAGCATACTAAACAATCAGATATGGTGGTTTCTGTACGCATACTAAACAATCAGTTATAGTGGTTTTTGTAAGCATACTAAACAATCAATTATGGTGGTTTCTGTAAGCATACTAAACACTCAGTTAAGATGGTTTTTGTAAGCATACTAACCACTCAGTTAAGATGGTTTCTGAAAGCATACTAAACAATCAGTTAAGACGGTTTTTGTAAGCATACTAAACACTAAGTTAAGGTGGTTTCTGTAAGCATACTAAACACTCAGCTAAGGTGGTTTTTGTAAACATACTAAACAATCAGTTATGGTGGTTTCTCTACGCATACTAAACAATCAGTTATGGTGGTTTCTGTAAGCAAATTAAACACTCAGTTAAGGTAGTTTCGAAGCAAATTAAACAATCAGTTATGGTGGTTGAGAATGTATTACTGTCAATGCCCTTCAACGGAATCTCCAAACATCGTAAATGGAGGCTTTTAGCGTGTGCAGTTTTATGTAGAGGCAAATTAGCGGTTATGTTATGATAAATTCGTGTTATTTTTCATGAAATAACTATAAACCTGCAGATAATTCACGGTATTTCAAATTTTTGTTTGGTAAAGTTTGTTTTCGTCCTAATCGATCATGGGACTTTTAATAGATTTAAAATAAAAACATTGTGATGCTTTGATTAAATTCTATCCGCGTGCTGTTTACAGCTTAAAACAAAAAGTGAAAACCAATGAATTGGCTAAAGAGTCGTGTGTGGTTGCTTAAGTTATGAAATCAATAAGCAATCATGCCTAACTTTTCTATCTAATCAAAAAACTTAAGTAGCTTTTAATAAACCAGTTATCATATAATACGTTTCAATTCACTGATCTGTGGAAACGAAAATGAGGAATATAATCATCAGATTAAAATACAAGAAAAGCATTTTTTTCTTTAAATTTTTGTGTTTTGTTGTTGTTAATGGATCTGTTTGTTTTCTACATATGCTACTTTAAAAAAATTAAGATAATAATGAAGTTCGATACCGGCCCCTTCCTGATATTTCTCTTACTCACTATCTCTCTCACACACTATTTCCCACGGTCTAGATCTAAATACTCCATACTTATATTGCCAATAATTTTTATGCTACGAATATACTTTGATTGCTTTTTGATTGCTTTTTAAGAGTGTGATATTAGTATAAAGATAATTATGATATATAAAAAGGCTGTGCTTTAAAGTTAAAGTTAAAGATTTATACTAACATTTTTAATTTATACGT
>BMAT01002699.1:130376-145976 GCA_019649035.1 Elysia marginata | reverse complement strand
CGATCCGAAAGCCGAGCGTCTACCACTACACCACGACGCCACACCATACTACATAATTAAAAGAGTAAAACTTAAAACAAAAAGTTTTTGAACCTCTCAGGTGAAGCTTCATTGAGAGTGAGATTTTATATTAGATGATAAGACTCTTGATTCATATATGCTTTTCCGTAATGAAATACACTTTAAAAAAAACAAGAAACCAACCTTGCTCTGCTAAAGCTCCACCTTTAGCAAATACTGTAGATTTTGGCTTAAGAGTTTTCTGAATAACGAAAAGCTAAATATAGCTCCTCGAGTGTCAACAAGATGTCGATAACATTGTGCAGATTAAATATGGGCCTATGTGTAAAGGGAACGTGATAAAAGATGTATTCTTTACTGTTTTCCTCTTAGTTTGCATTTTAAAAAAATTTTAAAAACTCATAAAAAGCCCTTTTAAGCTTTACATCAAGACATATTATAATTCCAACTACATTCATACTACCAATTTTATCGTTCTTTTGTAATGTCTAATGATGACATAAAATTGAATTTTGTTCCCATAAAGTTAAAAATATCCTATATGAACTATGCCTGTGTTAAAACTTGATTAAAATGTACAGAAAATAAAGGCAAAATTTGTTACCAATTTCAATACTATTATATTCATGTTACTTATATCAGCGTTACTTATAAAGCATATATAACAGAGTGCTGGGAAGAATACCATAACTACGTCTCCAGTCGTTTTCAAAGATAATACTCCCAAAAATCTAATATTCAAACAAATGAAATTAAACAAGACCTACTAAAACTTTTTAAAACTAACCCTTAGCAAGTCATAAAAAACTACTAAATAACTATACAGTACCATCAAGCAAATAGATAAAACCACACTACCTGTAATAATAAACAAAGAGCTCTCACAACCTTTCCCCCCATATGAAACTCAAAACTTCAAACAATCTACAAAACATGAGACTATTGGCACAAGATCGGAACAAGTGGAGAACGTTTACACGGAGGATTACCGGGTTTGCCGAGGCCACCGACTCAGACGAGCCGGAGGCGAGCAGCGAAGTCAAGTAAGTAAGTGGTGCCGTTTTCTCCTTAAAGAGTATCGCCTACCCGCATATAGAAAAAAGTTTAAAATGTTTGTATTCAAAATTCCCTTTTTAAGCCAAAGATTATGTGAGTACAGAATTGCGGAAAAATAACTGAAGACATAATGCACAGAACCATTTGAAATTTCTCGTCTGTATTAAAAACTATGTACCTGTTAAAAAATATCTATAGACAAAAACTTCCCTTTTATCTGCAGAATACTATTGACAAGAAGAAAATATTGGCCCAATCATCTTGTTTTGCCACTACGGATGAGGGAAAGCCTTATGGCGATTGCTGATGTGTTGCAGTCTTGTCTCGACAGTAACCCACTTCAAAAAAGAAGCTTTACTATTAATTAAATTGATTCACGGGAAAACTTTTGACTCTTTAGTAAAAAGTGGTTGCCTGACGATAATGGAACTGTTAGAAACTGGCCTTCGAACAATACTAAATCTTCTTGAGAATCCAAGTTTTTGGTTTTATGTTTTGCTAGTTTTAAAAAAAGCTATTTTACGCTACATGCATGAAAAAATGTGATGAGGAGAAGATTCAGGTATTACAAAATCAAGCTGTTGTGTTATAATCTCGAGACACATTCCAGTTAAATACCAAAATGAAGACTAAGCCAAAGAAGTTCCGCAGTTTATAAAAAAATAACTTTTAAAATAGAAAATGCATTGGCTTTCACAGTAGATGAGCAGTAAATTCCAAAAGTCAGCCAGAAAGCAATGAAAAGCCTCGGAAGATGGTAAAAGTCATCGATAGAAGAGAATTCAAAACAGTATACATCGCTTCCAAAGGCTTACTAAGCATCAACAAGTGCGGACTCAGTGTAAGTTCAAGGTAAGGTGCCCCCAGTTCGTGGTAATATCGTAACTTCTGTTGTAACTCCTCGTCTATGACATCTGATTCTCTACAACAGAGTCCATTGAAGCTAAAACAAAAAAGTCACAAGGACTTAGAGGTAAACCAGGTCTTTCAGATGTGGCGATGTACTGTCGCAAGACAAGTTATAAGTCGCAATGAAACCGGTTCTCTAGGAGTATGATTACGGAATAGCCAGATTAGTCACTATTTTAGAAGACTCTGATGGCGCAGTGGGGAAAATCGTCGACTCACTTGTTATACCCATAGAAGGTGGAAAGTAGTGGAAGTTATAGGCGAAGCAAAAGAGTGCCTGAAAATGAAAGAGGTAATTGACCAAATTTAAACTGGCCACAAAGGACTGAGGTCATTCACGGCTTATAGTTGGCTATAAACAAGGGGCAAAGAGAAAAAAGACACGATCTTAGATAAGATAGTTAAACTGTAAATTTCAGAAGAGTCCAAAAGGCAGTCCAACAACCCCAGCAAGGTCAACTACAGAACATATTTTTCGTCAAGAAAACCTTGCTGTTTCTTAAAAGCGTGGCGGGTATTGGTCTAAATGTTTATCAAGAGGCCTACTCTACAAAAGTACTTGGAAAGACAAAAGTAATGAAAATGGTAGAGAGAGATTATTTCCTGCTGTAGACAATTTGACAAATCGAGTAACCTGTTACGACTCGTTCGCTAATGTTAGACAAAACGTTCTTAGTTTGTGTTTTTAAAGGTTTGATACTATTCATTCTTTCTCTTATATCAACCCAAACATTAAGTAAAATGCATTGGCTTTAGGTTCTATACTGTTTTGTAATCTTTTTTTATAAGGGAGTAAAAGAGGGTTATCTATAACGCATAATGCGTAAGTACACTTTTTCTGAGACAGATGCAAGAACCTCAGATTTTCACAGGACTTTTATGTATATCTTGTTCATATTTTTTTTTTCTGTTCTTTGGCCTGTCGAAGGTCTCGCAAATGTCAGACGATTTCAGGAAACATAAACATGGTGTTAAAACCTCATCTTAGGTTCTCTATTGTACTAAAGAACTATGATTGGGTTCATAAACAAATATCAGAATCAGAACATCTCTGAGTTTTAGCAAGGCCTGGTTGTTTATGCTGAGGGCATTTCTGGTGTTTTCCGCTGGGCAAGTAAACTAGACCAAACGATCAGCCCAGATTGTGGTTTTAATATGAATGTTCCGTATTTGAACTATAGGCTGGTCTGCATGATCTTGCCAGACAAAACGTGTCTGTGTGGAGTTTAATATTTCCGGGACTCGAAAGATAACATGTTCCTCATGAGACCTCCATTAAAATGTTTTAAGAAGTGTTAAAAATCTCTTGCATTATGAAGTTATTCAACTTCAAGCGATAAAAGGCCTTATTTATTGCTTACGGCTTTGATATGATTTTCTCCACGTGATACGGCAGCAAAATAATGCCCTTGTGTATTTAAAAAATCTGATGACGAAATAAATCGGTGAATGATATCTGCGATCAGATATTAAAACATACAAGAAATTTCTCACATAAGTTTAAAGTCTTTTTCTGTTT
Organism: Elysia marginata; assembly: GCA_019649035.1. Taxonomy (NCBI): domain Eukaryota; kingdom Metazoa; phylum Mollusca; class Gastropoda; family Plakobranchidae; genus Elysia; species Elysia marginata. The sequence continues at coordinate 142,471 of BMAT01002699.1, read as the reverse complement.
GCCGCCCTAAATTGTAACATAAAATTCTCGAGCATCTAAAAAAATTACCTTACCGCGAAATGGTTTAAGAAAAAAATTAAATTGTTTTTAAAGAGCTTATAGTTAATGATAAGGAACTTTATAATCTAACTTTATATTCATTGAGTTTGATAGAGTTAGATATGAGTAAATCAAGGTCATGATCAAATCAAGTATCACTTAAAACTTTCTATTCCTACGTAACAATTTCACATTATTTTTAATACAGTTTGTACAAATTTTTATTTGCAAGTTATAATACTGAATGAATCTATGTAAACCTACATTTTGGTACTTCGGTTTTAATTTTTGGACACACACAATTCCACTTTTGTTTATATTAATATATCTTCAGTAAGAATTTGATTTTTTTATTCGACATTTCCATATTTCGATGGTCAATGTGTAGACATTTATTACAAAAATTTTTTATAAACATAATAGCTTTTGTTGTTGCTGTTGTTCTTTTGTTGTTGCTGTTGTTGTTGTTGTTGTTGTTGCTGCTGGTTGTTTTTTGTTGGGGGGTATATTTTTTAAGGATTTAACAAACTTCCTTTTTTGAATATTTTTATCCTAAAAGTTGTGCTCGCCAAGAACATTTTGTATAAGATAGCAAATGGCGCATTTACAAAATGAAAACTGAAAAATAAGTTGCGAAAGAAACAATACAGATTTATAAGCCAACTATAACTGTTTATGGAGGTTTCCCCCTTTTTAAGGTGAGTTGTTGCAAATGCTTTCAATATTCACATAAACAAGTACAAACCTGCAATGATTCTCACTATTCTTTCCTCTTTTTTGTACTGCTCTCAGCAAAATTTTAATACACCGTAATGGTATTGACAAAACTTACAAAATATATGTAGGGACATAAGCCGTAATCAATGACATAACCATAGAGAGAATAGTAAACGGAGACATTGACAAGAAAAATTGAAAAGGAAGATTAAAACATGGCTGGGTGTTTCTTTCAGTGAAAGAAGTACAAAAACGAAGGGATATTTGTAAAAGAAAACAGACAGACACTGAGACAGACAGAGGGTAGAAAAAACAGAAATAGAATACTAGTAAACGTATCAGAAAAAGAAGTATACTGATCAAATCCAGAGATCTGGTGAAAGAAAGGTTTTAGGGTATTTACTCTACAAACATCGGCAGTGTTCTCCCACAGATTTCTTAACTAAGCCTCCGAAGAAATCGGTGCAGAAGTCTCAAATTGTAGACGCTCCCGCTGAATTTCTCAAGAGAATTTTCCTTAAAGAAACAGAAGTTCAGAAGTTTTTTCAATAGCAAGACAATTATAATAACTCTTTGAAGATTGGTTCCATCTGTTGAACGTTAGGTTAACGGCAATAAGTGAAAAGCTTGGAAGGGGCCTTCAACCCAAATAAAGCTAGCGACTGGTCGTGTTGTCGCCTAGTCTGTCCAGCTCCAAGACATTAAAAAATCAACATAAATCAGTTTAAACAGAACGATGTGTTCATATCATGTGAACAGTGAAAAAAGTGAAGCCACACTAGTGACGTTTATGTTGGGTAAAACGAAAAATCTTGCTCTATGATATGTTTCAGTATTAAAGTATTTTTAAAATTTGTGTCAATAAGCATGCAATATAATTATAACTATGCTGATAAATATATTGCCTTTTCGATTTTAACTGAAAGGACAGAAAAGGTCAATGATGATGTGTGTCCATTTTGTAAATCGCAGTATTTTTTTTTGTTTCTTCTTCTTGTTTTATCCGGCATACTACAAGTCTCTTTCATTGGCGATTATTTTTTTTGTTTGCCGTTTAACAGTCTATTTGCTGTTTTATTTATCTACTTCAGTGCTGCATGTGTTTGGTGTTTAGTTGTCTCGCTTTTATTATTACCGCCAGGACATCAAATCTCTCTCTCTCTCTCTCTCTCTCTCTCTCTCTTTCTCTCTCTCTCTTCCCTCTATATCCATATTTTTATCTCTTATCTCTCCTATTCCTTCCCCATGTTTCCTATTTTAACTGTTGAAAAGAAATATCTGTATAGGATCCAAGTCAATACATGTAATAAAATCTAAAACAGAAAATTTATGTGTTGTAAAACTGTTACACAATATTTTCTGTTCGTCTTCGTTATTAGAACTGAACGGGAGCGGTTCCCCGATTCTTAACCAAGCTCTCTAGCGCCTGAGTGGCAGAAGGTTGAAGTGTTTGCTTCGTATAGAATTTACAAGGCCGACTGATTGTTTACTCACTGCTTGTCTTGACGGACAGACGCAGGTGTTGTTACTGGACCATCTATAGCCACCACTGAAACTGATGCCCACATGTTGGAGGGGAAAGAAAAAATGGGAAAGGGCTCGGACTACAGTAGAAGCGGGAGAAGAGGGGTTTTTTAAAATGATTTTTAATATAAGGTTAAACTTTGCTTTTGGAAGTTAGTAAAATAGTGCAGTTAAAAAGCTAAAGAGTATCCAAAAACTTTTAAAAAATAAAAGGGTTGGGTTTTTATGTTATTATTAATGTTGTTGCTGTTGTTATTGTCGTCGTTGTTGTTACTGTTGTTGTTGATGCTGATCTTTCTCTTCAAGTATATTGTTTACAATTCTTTTCGGTAAAGTTTGATAATTACTAATTAGGTCTACTTTGATGAGAATGATCATCAAATGTTCTTCATTTAATATTAGACCAAAAAGGCTCTCAGCCTATACTTTGGGAAAAGTGTCTTTCTTCAAACATATCCAAAGCAACTTGAAAGTAAAAACAAAAACAGATTGCTAAGGTCGTCACTTTGTTCTCTTTTTCAGCTGCCAGTTCATTCTCTCTTTTTTTTCTTAAATTCTAATGTCAATTCCCTGCTGGACACGTAGCTAGATGTAGTCATCTGAGTTCAATAGCCCGGCCAGCCGTTTTAGAAAACTTCTCATTAGATGTAAAAAAATGTCCATCTGTGTCCGATAGCGACCAGGGCTAGGCCTATTTGTCTTCGCGATACACCAGGCCAGAAGGGGCATAACTCTGCCCAGACCTCAGCTGCGCTGTTAAGACTACCGGAAGTGATGTTCAGAACTCGCAATTAAAAAAAAAACTTGAAAAAAAAAAACAGAGTCTGGCCAGAATGTTCAAAGTAGATTTTTATAAGACTGAGATTATAAAAAATAAATAAAAATATTGTATTTTTAAAGAACACGACAAGACAGCTCGAAAAACAGGCGGCGGTTGGCATAGCCCTAGTTAGCTTTGTGGCATAAAAATTTGTCTCTCGTGTGAACAGAAAACGATCTATCTCAAGCAGTCTCTTTGATCAATGTTCAACAAGATTGACTAAATGTTATACTTTTTTAATTGAAAACTTAATTTATGCAAGAACTTTATCAAAGCAACAACAGTGTCTAAAAACTTTGAGAAAAGAAAATTTAATTGTTCTAGCCTTAGGGCAGTGACACTGTTGTTATTTTTTATTCATTTTGTACTATATATAGTCACAACTTCGGCTAGTTTTTTGCAATAGGCTAATCATGCACATTTTTATGCAAACGCTTTTCATGTGAATCCTTTTATAAGCAACAAATATGGCTCCGATTTGCAAAAATAACATTTAAAATATTGTTCACAAAACCATTCATACTTTCCACCTTATTACATTAATTTCAAGAAGAGATGATAGCATACCTAACTTCTTTTAAGGTTTTTTGTTGAATTTTGACCTGTTTGCTTATTGTCACGCCCATGATATACCACGATGTTTTTAAAGTCTTTTTTAACCTTCAAACATTCTTGTTAAAGTTATATAAACCAAGTTTTTCTTAATAAATGCTGTTTCTTTTCTTCATGGAAGGAAAGGTATTACGTGACCAACAGATATTTTGGATCATTGAAACTTGAAATAATCTCTAAAAAGTTAAATTTGTTTTAACTGAAACCTTTATATTTCCCAACTACAATGCATTCCTCGAGGGAACAGAAAGTTCAATGACGTCATTGTTGTGCGCATGCCCACATTATATTCCAGCGGCTAATTCTAGAGTTTAATGACTCTTGCACTTAAAGCAGATTCTTTATCCGCCTTACTTTGAGTGGTATGGCAAATCCTCTTAATTAACCTGCGAAGTTTGTAATTTGGTGTACTTGGCCTATGGTTTTACAGCCTCACTTATCACCAACTTAAAAGGCTGCACATGTCTAAAGCTTTCTCACTCTATTCTTACTCACGCTCTATCAAATTCAATTAGTATAAAAGTGGGTCGTTTATGTCGTCAAAAATCAATCTAAACAAAAAGGTGGGAAGGCAGCTGTTTATATCTCTGAATCAAATTTCTATGAAAACTTTCACTGCCTCAGGCACTTATTATTCAATCGGTTGAGAGCGCATGAAGTGTGGGTATGGTGCTATTTTCTGGTCAAGTCTATCGATTGATTCCATAACAAAGCAACCTGGCAGAGCATGCCTGCAGCAGGCAGAGCAACACAATGTGTCGAAACAACGAGTCTACTCTCGGGGGGCTTTCTCATCTCCAGAGGACCATGAAAAGACCGCGTTAATTGGGCTTCTGTTGCGGGAATGAGGACAAAAGACAAGGCCAATCTGAGGTAGGCAGGTCACGTGGTTAAGTCACGTGATAAACTAGAGTATGTGAAGTCATCCGGTCAGACATGCGGTCACTCGGACCGCTAAAAGTAGTCCTACGCTTTAAGGGGTTGGCACTACCATCATGCCTTGGAAATTCAACTGCTTATATCCGGTCGCTGTATAGATCTTATATTGTGCACAGAGCAGTCTTGAACAAGTTTAAGACAAACACGTTTGCCAAAAAAATATATTCCTGCTTATCAACTAGAATAAAAATATCTGAGAACGATTTGTCTGACGAAAATAAATCTCATTGTAAAAAAATTAATTTGTGTTAAAAAAAGTGTTGACTTATTACTTTTAGTCAAACACACAAGGTTTCCTTAGAATCTCGATTAGTACGCCGTGTAAGTATCTTACAAGTACAATCATAGACTTAGGGCTCATAAACAACTCGCTTAGATTTCAATAATACTTGTCCTTGTTTTGCTCTCAGGCGTTTTTAACTCTGAGGCATTCTGTGGAAATGCATGTCTTTTAAAAAAAACTCAAATTTAATTAAGTTTAACATGAGTTAATCTGATTTGAAGTTGAAACACGAAACAGAGTAAAATTTCTTCCTGCCGCTTTTTTTTCAAACGCTGGCCGCAATAAACATTATCAACTTCTTAAATATCAATAGTTTCAATAGCTTTGGCGTTAATAGGTAGCAGCAACTGCTCTTTACAGATCGTGTAATTTGTCTCATTAAAGTCTAAGTAAAAAAAAAATCAATTTTGGTTTTAATTTGCAACTGCTGAATGCACGTGGTTTTGGCGCTAGGGATGCAGTTCCATCCTTCACAGCGAAACTGCTTTCAAGCAACTAGTCATGGAGTAGATGAAATTGGAAAACGAAACAGAAATAGGAGTGAGCAACAGGCGAGATTATGTCGGCCAAACTTTATAAAGCTCGAAAAAATGGAAGGGAAATGAACACACTTCATAAATTATAGTTTCTACCGCTTCCCAACTTCGTTTGTTAAATTTTGCAATAAGTAGAATATCTAGATTCTGCATTAAAAGTCTAAAATATATCTTGAATGTAGAATCTAATCTAGATGAACTAGATTTAGATCTAGATCTAGAAGATATATTGATCTAGAGTCTATAATTATTAGGCCTAGGTTTTGGTTGTCATGTTTTCTTCCATTTGGGCTTTAGGTCTCTGTGCATGTGTGTCATAATTCTGGATAGTGAACGACCTCGAATTTGTTTAATTGTATTCAGCCAAACTCTAAAGACTTCCTAACCGGTTGGCCAAAAGCGACACATGCAAAAATGCGACATTTTTTTCTTAAAACATCTTGTTGGGGAGTCTTACCATTATTGTAAAGCGCAATAGCCTCTCCACACGTTCAAATAGTGAATAGAAGAGGGGTATGCATCCATCATAATTTTATATGGTCGTTAGTTATTTTATGTAATTGCGACCTGCGATGGCAACAAACCTTACCAAGCAAAACAGCCTATGTAGGTCTGGGAAAAACCTGTTTATATAATTATGTTCAATGCCAGGAGTGGTGTAGCAGCTGCTGCCAGTCACAGGTCCGAGTCTCTTCATCAGCATACTGGGTCCTGGGATAACGATGTTTACTGTCGTCTCTGGCGATTCCACCACTTGGTGCGTCTCTAATTGTCAGTCGATACGGTCATACTGCGTGTTTCTTTTCGTTCATACGTATGGGTTTCGTGGAGATCAAATTTACGTGAGTATTTATACAAAAAATGCAGAGAATGATGTGGCGAGGGAAGACGCTGAGAAGAAACAACCTACGTCGAGATAAGAGAAGAAATTAACATCGGGAGAAAAATAAAGAGAAGCAGAAAGAGGAGGCTCTTGGAAATAAGTAGGATGGACATAGGCTATACGAAATAACTGGATACCAAAATGTAGATAGGTACATAGATAAATAGATAGATAGATAGATAGATAGATAAAATGATAGGTAGAGATAGATTGATAGATAGAAAGATAGATAGATAGTTAGATGGATAGGTAGATAGATAGATAGACAGGCAGATAGATAGAGAGATAGATAGATAGATATATAGATAGATAGATTGATAGGTAGAGATAGATAGATAGACAGGCAGATAGATAGAGAGATAGATAGATAGATACGAGAGGTGGCTGAAAATAAGTTTCCTTTTTTGCTAAAGTCAAAAAGTCGTAATCCAACAAACTTAAAACTTCACCGACATACTTTTAAATTCTTTTGCTATGAATACTCAACAGACAAAAATATAATGTGACGTCGTATCTCTTTAAACATTAGAGACCTTAAGCACACGCACCGTGTCTCAATACGTGTACGTGAAAATCGGGAAAGCAGATCGAGGAAGCCATAAAAATAATGAAACCAGTTTCTAAAAATAGACCCACAGACGTTCGCGTCATACTCACGCGTTGTTGCTTAAAGTCTGTACTAGAGACCTTTAGCACACGCACCGTGTTTCAATACGCGTACGTGAAAATCGGGAAAGCAGATTGAGAAACTATAAAAATAATGAAACCAGTTTCTAAAAATAGAACGCGTAGTTTAACACGGTGCGTGTGCTAAAAGTCTCTATTAGCGTCTCTCAACAAACTACGATGCAGTAGCGAACTTCACAAAATGCGCTTTCAACCTCATTCTTATCAAGCAGAGTTTTTTTTATTGAATTTGTGACGGCTCAAGTAAAAACTATGCTGTGCTGAAAATATTTATACAGGAATGAAGTCTATTTATGGCAATATGATGATTTCTGCGGGTACAGTTCAAAAATAGATGACAACTTCTACAGGAGAAGATCCTACAGAGAAGTATGTGCATGATTGCAAGCGTTCACGAATCAAATAACTGCATCGAAAACAGCCCATTAAGAGTCAGTAGACTTTACCACTCAAGCAAATCGAGGAGTTAAACAGGAAGAGTGGCGTCGTGGTGTAGTGGTAGACGCTCGGCTTTCGGATCGAGAGATCCGGGGTTCGAGTCCTGTTTTCGGCAGGTCGACGTTTAGTCCTTGAGAAAGGCTATTTACACACATTTCTTCGCCTCACTCATGCTTTAACGAGTACTTGACTATAGGCAATGAACGATCTTTTCAGAATGCTAGAGTGATGCGCTTAACTAGCTGCTGCTCTGTGGGTTCTGAAGGTACTTTGGTTGGGAATGGCCTGTCGGGGAACCCATGTAAAGCGCTTAGAGCACATTAGTGGATAAGCGCTATATAAAAACGCTCTCTCTTAAAAACGCTCTCTCAAGAAACTGCTAATGGTTTCGTGATCTAAAAAAAAACGAGTGCAACATTAGGCAACGTCGCTAGGCAACGGACATTAAAGTTGAAAGTTCAAAGAAAAGATATGGTGCTTTATTATTGGATAGCTACCATAAAAACGGAAACATTTTTCTGTAGAGAATTATGACTAGAGATGACTTTCGGCTCCTTCTCTAAGACACACAAAGATTCAGTCAGTGAAGGCAAAAAGTTCTGCTGGTCAAAGGAAGTTTGAAGTTGTTGCGAGGCATGGAAGATATAGTTCTCATGGAATTCCTGGAAAAGGGACAACAAGTAAACTTACAAGTATATGTTTCAACTTTAAAAGCTCTGATCTCGAGAATCAGATCGGTAAGATCTGACAAAGACCCAACACTGCAACATGAAAATGCACCCACACACGAGTCGCTATACTCACTTCGGACTAAAACAGTAGGAACTATCGGCATTGCCTCTCCCTGCATATAGCCCGAACCTTGCCCTATTGAACTCTTTCCTATTCCCCCAGCTCAAGAAATATCTTCAAAGTAATTGTTAGGACAATAACAGAGATGTGATTGCGCGGGTGATGGCGCGGTGCAAAGTCGACTCTTTCAATCGACGGAATTAATCGGCTAGTCTGATGTTGGCCACTCTGTAGAGGAGATTCCACCCTTCAGTTTGAGGAGCGATTTGTTTTGTAATATCTCAAATGAAAACGTTATGCAAAAACGGAACTTACTTTTTAAATCACCCTAATTGATGTATATTTGCGAGAAACATGAAGTAAAAGATGATTAAGGGAAGAGATAAAGAGTGAGGGAGAGACATTTTAAGTGATTCAAAGAATATTACTGACTTTCTGTAATTACTACTAGTAACAAGAAAATCTCAGGACATTTTTGTTTATAATCTGACAAAAAATTTGACTGTCTGCTTCTTGAAGGTATTGTTGAAATAAAGGAATTAGGCAATAGTGTACGGCAAACTTTAGAGAAAATAAAAAATTATTAAAGCAAGAAAAGAAATATATATTAGACCTTTTTTATGAATAAAATGTTAAGAAACCAAAAGTTTGAAAGATTAGATTTTCGTTCTGGATTGTGATCTGCCTGTACATTTAAATGAAGTAAATTTCAATGATTAAAAAAAAATAATGAAAACGATGCTGTCGGATGATGATAGCTAATAGAAATAAATAAATATGTAATAATAACAATTATAATAAAAATTTTAATAATAATAATAATAATAATAATAATAATAATAATAATAACAATAATAATAATGATAATAATAATAATAATAATAATAATAAAAGTAATAATAATAAAAATAATAATAATAAAAATAATTGATAATAATAATAATAATCATAATAATAATAATAATAATAATAATAATAAGAAGAAGAAGAAGAAGAAGAAGAAGAAGAAGAAGAAGAAGAAGAAGAAGAAGAAGAAGAAGAAGAATGATAATAATAGTCTTTTGAAAACAAATCCCTGTAAAATGCTATGTGTAATGAAATTATGGGCAACAACTAAGACTTATAGTGTACAAAAAATGTGTTTAACAAGATCAAGATGTGATGACTATGAACTGCTCATTTTGTCCTTTATATTGTTTTTCTTTGGCCTATGGAAAAGAAATGAAACGTGCATATTAAAATTGTGTTGTGCGATGTACGAAAAGATAAAAATTGGCTTTATGCCTCATTAGCTTAATGTTGATAACAATAAATTCTTAGAAAGAAAGAGGGTGAGAGTAAAGAGGAGGGAGTGTGGGAATGAGGGGTCAGTAAAGAAGGGAAAAGAAGAGGAAGATGATTAGTGACAATAGGGCTGATGAGAGGAATATTATTCGGTGCGCCCAGTAATAGCAATGTCATGTTTAGGAAGCGTATTGTTTAATTGAGACTGGGAATCGGTAGAAGTGCTTTCGACGGTAATCACTTTAGATGAGAAGCGCTGAGCGAAAATACACATGGGTACTCAAAGCTACGTAACTTAATAATCAAACCGTTCGCTTAACTCTATAAGTAGAATGAAAAAGCTAGTTCTTACAGAAAAAGTAAGTTTGATTTTAAAAAGGGGCAACTTTTTCTTACGCTAAGTGAAAACTTAAAATAGTTTTTATATGTTGACAAAAATGCACACTTAACAAGTCTGACCTATGGTTTCAAACTTAAATTTAATCGTTGAAGAAACAAGCCTCACCACCATTAATAATGATTTTTATGTAAAAATATAATACTATGAGAAAATATATCATTATGCAATACACAGGTCTCTCTCATCTTCTTACATCTACCTATATAGAACTAACGATTCACAAAGTTTATTTACTTAAAATGATAGTTTTACACATCTTCGAGCATTTAGAAGTTTGGGGAAAATGGTTTTTTTTTATTCTAAACGTTTTAAAGGTGTAAATTACGCTATGACTTACTCGCACTTATTGCATCACATTTAGGCATCAATGTTTTGAACTGTTTACTTCCAATTAGTACTTTTAATGCCTTTTTCTTCTTATCTACTTTTTCCCTCCTTTTTCAATTTATTTTACGATTGCGTTTCTCTCACGCTCCTATTCGTTTTCTGCAGTTGCTGGTCCCTTGTCATTTAACATAGTTAAGGGGCCTAGTAGTATAGCTAGAAGACCTATCAACCACAGAGTCGTAACATCACGGTACCAGCCCCACCAATTGGCTCCGGTATCGAACGTGGAAGGTTTAGGCAAGTCTCTCATCCTCTTTCACTCTCTCCAATCTACCAAAGCTTTGGTATAATACAATAAGTAAAAAGCTACTAATCGGTTGTTGAACCGCGCAAGAGAATTAATCAGTGAGAAGGTGATCAATGATCATTTCAAGGCGGCCATTAATGGCGTGCAGGTTCATTAATCATTAAACTAAAGCAACGCAGCTAAAGCCCAGAGCCTCAATGTATAACATAGGAGGAGAGGAATATTTCAGTATATCTCATGGGTTTTGATCCACTGGTCAGTGATGGATTAACATCATTTATTCTCTGCGCAGTGTAAAGTGGCGACACATCACAACATGATTAGTTGTCTCATCGTAAAGCTACGTAGTTGAGGATAATATTGCTGTAATATTCACTGCAAAATGCCCATGCTTTCATAAAAAAAACTTCCTTAAAACCCTCAGGTGAAATGAACTTTAGACCGCTTTTTAATTCATTTTCTCCTAGACTAAATTAGGTCATTTCCACAATATCTAAGACATTTGTCGATTGTTAAAAAACAAATAAAACGGGTTTATGAAGTGTCCTGCTTTAGGGTGCGTTAAATAAAGCATTAAACAAAGCCTCACCTTTGCTGTAAATCTTGGTTCGATGCCCTCAATAGGTTACCATCGCAATCGCTGTTGGCGTTATTTATTCTGAAATCCTTTAATAATGTGTCCGTTTTTTTCAGCTATTGGTTTCTCGTGGCGCCCAGTTCAAGTACCATTTTGTAAATCCAAATTTACAGAAATATTTGTTCGACCAATTGCGACAATCTTAGCACATAATCAAAATTTCACTGAGAAAGTTAATAAATTGTTGATTTAATTTCTGTTCTTTGCAGCATTCGGACTTTGATGTAAAGCCATCGCTTCATAGCTTGCAAGATGTACTCGATATCTTTTAGGCCATTGAAGAACAGAGTCAATTTATTAATTAACTTGAATAACCACGTAAATTACAATTCATTTCAAAGCTTCGTTTCCATTTATGGATAGTTAGCGTAGGAAAAAACATCCGAAATCTGAGGACGCAAAATACAATCACCTTTTATAAAAATCCTGCAAGTCTCTCCAATACCAATACATTGGTCAAAATTTACAGAACCAGGAGGCTTTTGTATAATGCAGTTTCAGTAAACTATCACTCGCTCACTCGCTCGACCATAAGGAGTCGGGGACTGAAGAGTGGCGAGAAATTACTTTGACGGCAGATTTCTGGTATAGGGCCCTCCAGCGCTCACCCCTTCAATGTCTCTTGACTTGTTCTCTAACTGCGGCGGGTGAGAGGAGCAAAGGGAGAAGGGGTGTGTGGGACTAGAGTGAGCAGTGAAAGAGTTAAACAATATAACAGAATTGGAGGATGGAGGAAGAAATAGCGGAACAGAATAATTGAGTTTCGTATTTAGTAAGTAAATACAGACGAGACTTTCTTGGGGGGGGGGGAGGAGAGAGAGAAAGTCGGGAGAGACAGAGAGAAACACTTGTCATGTATTCGAACACCTT
>BMAT01002699.1:24769-35979 GCA_019649035.1 Elysia marginata | reverse complement strand
TTATTCTGAAACAAGATGGTGCTATTTTGCACACAAGTGGTGCAAAACAACAATTTGTCATAGATTAAGGAGTCAATATCATTGCCAAAGATGACTGGCACCCAGAGCCTCCAGGTATGAATCCGATGGACAACGCAATGTGGGATGGACTGCATGCTGAGAAGGTCTATATGGAACGGTCGATTCCCTTCACTGAAAATGAAATGAAAGCAAAAACAGAGGAGTGCTGGAGACAAATAGGTATTGAGGAAGTGAGAAAGTCAATCGCATCATGGCACAAATTAGAGTTAGAGCTGTTGTTGAGCTGGAAGAAGGTTCTACAGATCCATTGAAAACTGATTACACTGGAGTTCATGGACTGTTTTGTCACGTCTGAGGTACGTGCTACTTCAAATAACTTCTAAACCAATATAGCCGGAAGCTTAAAATTTCACACACCATCACATGAATACTTTGTCTTACTCAAAGTGTATTTTCATTTAAATACCGTAAAAGGGCATGAATTAATAGTGTGACAAAGTTGAGGACGTTTTTGGGGGGTCACCCGATCCTATATACATGCAAAAGTGAAGTGTTTCATGACAATATGAATTTTACTTATATTCATTTTTAAAAATTTTGAGAACTTACTTGAAAACAACTTTGTCTCATATTCTTTTAGAAACGTCATCCCCTTATATATGATCATATTTTAGATTTAAATGCCATTTTACTCATTTGAAAATGCAAGGAAAAAGAAGGAAAAATCCGCAGGTTTTGCCCTTTTTTCTCAGCTTTATGGCAATGGCTAAAAATGCATTTTGTCATGAAACCCTACATTCTGCTGAGCTAGAAGGACAGGTCCATCTCCTCTCTAACTAGTCATTTTTTACCTGCACATTCACATGCTTTCACTTTTGCTTCATCATCTTTGCTGACAACTACAGAAACCTGGAAATAGAGATCGTTGAACAGAGGAAATTGTCAACATTGCCAACAAATAGTCAAAGTTGGGCTGAAAGCTCTCTAAGCTCACAAATTTGAGAGATATGCCAGATATGTATTTTTTCCCCCTGTGTTTTCTATTCTGTTTGTGATCCGGTTTGATTAGATGATTAGATGACTGCTTTTGTGTGGTCCTGCTATACAAAACGATACAATGACAATTGAAGAGTATCTACTTCTTATAACATGTTTGTTCAGACATCTTTTGCTAATATTTTACTTTTAAACAGATAGGCATGCTTTGAGTAGAGTTAAAAGAACATTACTAAAACCTTCGCTCCAGAGAGTCGCGAGGGAACACTTCCCCAATCCCAGTTCATTTGGGACTTATCAGTGTCACCACTCGGCAAAAAAAATTTAAGCTCATTCTCATGCTATGGTGACTTTGTAAGTTGTTAATTTGCGATTTTATTCTAGGATTAGAGAAGGACCAGATGTTAGATATAACAAGAGGAGAAAATCAGAGTGAGATAAAGAGGAAAGGAGAGAGAGATAGAGGATAGATAGAGAGGGAGGCAGGGGCAAGGTTTAGAGTTCGAGGTAGACTTGAGGGTGAGGTTGATTGATTTTTGTACTGTATGGATCTGCAATATTTTTGCTGCTGTAAGACAATAATTCCTCTGTGATGTTCATTATACTTGGGCATTAGATTTAGAGCATGTTTGCAAGTTTTAGGACTGAAAGGGATATAGGCTATAACTCCTTTTGGGCGGTTGCATTTTGTGTCTAACGCCGCCAAAAGAAATATAACCAAACAAATAACAGTTGGGCTACGACCTGGGATCCTACCTTGCTGTTGGACCTATTGTATAAGTCAAAGTGAGGAAGACAAAGGATCCACTGAGGTCGATCACAACACCATCTCTGACAACTCCAGTGCCAGCGGTTGATTCTTTAAGACGTAGTTTCCTTGCTAATAGATCAATGCTTAATGTGAAGCTTTTTTTTCAACTAATTAGTTTGCTGAGGTTGCCAGTTTTGAGAAAGAAATGTATTTAGGCAACTACATATATGTAGTTGCTTGTCTAAATGGTCCTGAAACCGTAAAGGTATTTACTGAACTGAGTGATATATAGGGAAAGGTAATTAGATTGACATAAAGATGCTACTTGAATTGTTGGGTATGAGGGTTGTATAGAGGTATAGAGGCTTGGTGGTTAATGTACATATCAAGTTGTGGATTGATCAAGATAGGAAATAAAAGAATGAAATAATAACACACGATTAACAGGTGGGGTATGTAATGAGAGGTGGGGAACATAGGAGAACTGATAAGAGGTGATTATTGGTTATATTATTATTAAGGCTGCTATTCTAACGAGACTGGCTTTTGCCGAAACATAACGGGTCCAAACTGTCTACGTGTCTAAGACATGATTATATTATTATAACAGTAATAATAAAAAAAACACAAAGTAGCATTATGATGAGTATTGGATAATGTTGCTTCACACCTCCATTAGTGAAAGTCACTCCATTATTAGATCTAAGATCTACATGATTGAAATAGAAATTAGAATAGATCAGAGCAGGCAAAGGGACACACTACCTGGCGCAATCAGAACGATTCAGAAGTCGAAATCCATTTATTTTGTTTATAATGTTGTCAGGGATTCCAATACTTTGCATTAGATGGATAAATAAGCTTATGTTCTTATAATTCATATTGAAACCAGTCAAAATGAATCTTAAGTTGAAATTGGAGAGTTGTAAGATCACAGAAAAGCTTTATTTTCTCTACTTTCAAACCAAAATAAACAGACAAGCTTAATCATGCTTCTGTGTGAAGTCATAGCGGTTTGAAGTTGACAGAGCTAGGACTTGTGAAATTTCAGAAAAGGGAGAAAATTGTGATCGAAAACAACTTTAATAGGTGCATGTCCTTTGCAACCATACCAATTAAAATTTAACGTATAAAGCATGAAAATTCACAATGATTATAAATCAAGAGTGAAAACTGTTCATAAATGGTTTTAATGTCATTAAATTTTTTTAAAAATTGACTTCTGAACACCCACTTAACATCGAAAGCCTGCATCTCAAAATTAGGCTATGTGTAACTTACTACTCATTTGGACAGAATGCAAGACACATACATGTATATTCCTTCAATTTTATCCATATTCTAATTCTTGGAATTTCCTTACAGTTTTGCTAGCCCAGATTTGTGTGGAACTAAATCACAAAAAGAAAAAAAATCGTCCTGAAGGGATTAAAATATCTAGAAATTAAAAATTTGTTCTCAAAGTAATAGACTGCACGCGTATTGTTTTTGATAGATAAAGTATTTCCTGTGAAAAATGAATAAAATAATATGGCTGCATATGAATTATCATTTTGCAACATCATAAAGTGTTGCTATAAATTGTAGCTCAAATGATTTAATGAATAAAAAGAAATTCACAATTAAAAAAACTTCCTCATGTTTTTCTCTCATCATTTTGATTATATCATTTAAAAATAAAATTACAGACAAAGCTTTACATTGTGGTTTAACAGATTATATGTGACATCACGTTATTTTGATACCACTGTTATTTTATGTCATGTGTCCAAAAACACTAAAACCATCATCAGAATCAACAGAGGAACAAATATTTGGCTCAGCACAGGTCGCATTTGCTCTCAGTTTCTGAACTAAGCTTTGTTGCAAATCAAAATGCCTGAATTCGTAAGCAATGCACTTCTTTACTTCTGGTTTTGTCACTTTCAAAATTTGTTTTTCATAACAGCACAAGAAAGTTGAACATTCAGCAATGCCTCTTACCTTCATTATCATGCTGACGATTTTATCCATGTCATTTTTGTCAGACTGAAGAGAAAAAACATAAACGATAAAATGAATTGAGTTGCTTTTGTTTAAAACTATTACGTACTGTGAAAACCTTTTAATCTGAAACTTATTCAAAAAGTCAGGATTATGTCACAATACATGGCGATTTCTGCTATATAAGCACCTCTTTCCTTCAAAAGTTAAAAATGATGTTCAAAGTTGTAGAACATTTTGATAAATAGTTTTGAATCATTAGATTTTGTTTGCAAGGTGACTTTGAAGACCTTCAAAAAAAAAAATCAGTAACTCGGCATAATAAACAGTCACACTCACATGGAACTCAATTTCACTCTAGAAATTTGATTCTTCAATTATTTTACATGAGCACTGCATTAAAAAGTTGATAACATATTATCCAAAATGTTTAATATATACATTGATAACCTTAAGAGCTGCTACTTGTAACAAAAACTCACCCCAAGTTCTTGAAGCAAGGCCTCTCCTCCATTTCTTCCTAACTGAAGTAACTTTGACGGCGAAGGAAATGTCAGAAAATCTTTGACACTGATGGTCTAGGCACAAAGAAGAGGAAAGAAAACAATTGTATCTATAAGATTTTCCAATACCAATGTAGCAGCTCATCTACCTGTATTAAAATAAATAATTCAGTCTAGAGACTGAATCATCAATGGTCACTAAGGTACACCGTTGAGTCCAGAAAACTCAAACCTGGATAATTTTAAAAAATGCTTATTTCATACAAACTATATTACAGTTAGCAATCAGATTTCTCTTTAAAATATAAAAAGTCAAAATATGGACAACTGAAAGTTAAAATTAGTTCCCTTGAGTTAGCACCCCTTGACATGAAAATGCATAACAACTTATTGAAAGTATGCTTACTCTTCATTGAATATGACCTTGGAGAAACTAAGAAAGACTCTCTCAGGTGGGAACCAAACCTCACATTGTTGCAGTCCATTCAAGATTATTTCAAACCCCATGGGAACTAATTTTGACTTTCAGTTGTCCATATTTTGACTTGTTATTTTTTAAAGAGAAATCTGATTGCTAACTGTAATATAGTTTGTATTAAACAAGCATTTTTTAAAATTATCCAGGTTTGAGTTTTCTGGACTCAACGGTGTACCTACAGTGATCATTGATGTTTCAGTCTCTAGACTGAATTATTTATTTTGATACCTGAGTAGATAAGGATGTAAACTTTTTTGGCCTTTTTGTATTTGCAGACTGGCAAGTACAATTATAATTTAAAAAATTAAAAGATATGGTTACAGTCTTCCACCAACAAAGTCAGTCTCAAGACTTAACATATTTCCCCCAGCAGGCTTATACACACCAGAGCCAATTCAAC
The DNA here is from genome assembly GCA_019649035.1 of Elysia marginata. Classification (NCBI taxonomy): domain Eukaryota; kingdom Metazoa; phylum Mollusca; class Gastropoda; family Plakobranchidae; genus Elysia; species Elysia marginata. The sequence goes on along the minus strand of BMAT01002699.1, from coordinate 30,847 downwards.
TCATTTCAGCGCATTACAGTACAGCTGACTGCTTGGCGCATAAATAATAACATTCCAAAAATTTCAAGAACTGCCTTCAGCCAGGTACCCGTTTTACAGCTGGGTAGACTGAGAAAAGTGTGAATAAATTGTTTTCTTAAGGCAATTACAACATGAGTCGTGGTTGGGCATCAAGCGACAAGTCAGACACACAAACCACTGAGACATTTGGCTCTTTTAAATAAGGTCTCCTTTAATTTGTTCACAAGGTGACTTATACCAACTAATATTAAAATAATAAGACAAAAATAAACTTTTAACTGGAGTACAAAACGTTGTAAAGTTTGCTGCTTAACTTTTATTTGTATTTTGGCATTTTCAATTTAATTTTCTTTAAAAAAAAAAAAGAAAAGAATTTACTGCTGCCCATACTTACTTGGGTTTAATTCAAGGAAATGCAAATTATATTCCTATCTGAAACTAGTCATAGATACAAGCTTGCAATGAAACAGTATTGTCCGATCAGTTGAAGGTGTGTCACCAATGCAGCAGTAATATTGTAATGTACGCTAAATGTATCGTGGTCCTCTTAGCTGACAAGCGCAGCATAAATGTAATGCAACTCCAGTAAAGGTATTATAATCTTTTTGTCAGTTTTGTGTTTGGTTTATTGTCTGCTGTTTGTTTTTGGTATAAACTATGTAGCAAGGTTTGCATTGATTTCTTACAGGCTATATTGTTTGGCATATAAATTAAATAATTTTGCGTAATTTGTTGATTCCTCGCAGGTTGGTTGTTTGTGGTATAAATTATTTAGCATTGTTTATCGATTACTTGCAGGCTGTTTGTTTCTGGTATAAATTATTTAGCATGATTTATTTATTCCTTGCAGGCTGTTTGTTTGTGGTTTAACTATCAAGAATTTAGCATGATTTATTTCTTGCAGGCCAAGAACACTCCAGAGCTGAAAGACCTGAAGCAAAGCTGTGAGAGAAAATCTTTGAAATTTGTTTTAGCATTTATTAAGCTTGTAAGCTGCAGTTACTTCAACTGAATCAAGTTTCAGTTTTTTTTCTACAGTTAGGTCCATATAATTGAAATTGAACCTAGATGATTCAAATATTTTTTAAAATCTAAACTCTGTTCACAGTTCAGATTACCAATTTGATTTTTCTTTTGTGATGTTGATATTCGATTTTTGTCAATTGGTCATTAAACTTTGATTCTATGGGGTTTAAAATATTTTGTTACTGAACTGAACTGCAGTTTGTTTGAATGATGAAAGAAATGTATATATCATAAAAAAGATTTAAATGTATGTTTAAGAGACTAAAAAATTGTAATGAACAGAGGTAGTTTGTGGAAAAGTGGTTTAGAAACACTCTTCCTTTTATTCAGAAAGTATGTAGGGAACTTTGGAAACAGAACAAAAAAAATTATTATTTTACAGTGTATTTAGAATTTGGAAACGAAATTCAGCCCAACATTCTAGCACACAAGGGAAGTAATTTAACTAAATCTCTGTTGTATTAAGTTAACAAAGAAATACATGTAGCTGTTCTTACATTGTATTAAGTTAACAAAGAAATACATGTAGCTGTTCTTACAATGATCTATTTATAGTAACTTAGTTATGTTTACCTCAGAAGTTCACACTCAGTTAATAATGCTTGTTATGGGAGACAATTTTGAGTAAAATATGTGAAATAACAAACCACACTCCACTTCAATAAATGATGGGGAGAATTTTGCAGAATAATTTTTTTGGGGCCTCTTAGAAAAAATTTGGTCCTAATTAGATGGTGCCTATTATTTTTTGGCTGGTCCTGATTTAAGGTTTTGAATAATATTCATAGCAGCTTTTCTCTTGTACATATCCATATTTCTTAAAATATAAATTTTTTAAAAATGTGTAACTCTAAATTTCACGTTAACGGTATTGCTCTAGTGGAAACCCTCTGAGTTAAAGCCAATAATTTTTTAGTATTTCCTCTTCAGAGGAGTGGAGTTTGAGGCAGAGGAAGCGGATTAGAAATAATGTAGACATAGAGGAATGAGGTTGGATGTGGATGAGTGAAATTAGAGGCACAGCACAAGAATGGAGCAAGAAAATGTATGATAGAGGAGTGGATTTGAAGTATCGGAATAGAATTAGGAAAACTCCAATTGACTTGTGAGTAGGGGTTTTGCATTTTGTTAGGAAGAAATTTGCAGTTGTTGAAAGCAGGGTGTAGAAGATTGGAGGAGAAAAGATTTTCATTTTTAAATAAACTGTAAGTCTAGCACTGAAGTATTTAAGAATTTTGCAAACTAAAAATAAAATTTTAAAAATGAAAAAAAATATTATACAAAGAGGTCAAAGCTTGCATAACAAAGAATACAGTAGAACCCTTCAATAAAGAATACCTCTTTTATGTGACTTCAACTTCTAGGAGATCCTTTCATATGAATACATGTACAATAATTAACTCCTGAACTATGCCCCCCCCCCCCCTTATAATATCTGTTTTTATGAAAAAATTTACAAGTCTTTATTGAGGGGTCATTTAGAAGTTCACTGTATATGAAATCAAATCGGGTTTTAAAAAGCAATGCAAGATTGCTTCATAAGTTTGTTCATTAATTTTAATCAAATTGTATTCAAAAATTTTTTTTAATGCAATTAAAAATTTGGAGGTTTTTTTTTTACCCATAAGCCCTTTCAAAATCTACACGAGTGGCAGGGCTCCTAAAAAATGTGGAGTATTGCTGTCTTCGTTAATCCAAAGTCATAAACATATTGAAATTAAAGAGCATTTTGTTTTTTTCAAAACATGTTAAGTCTGTTTGAAGAACTTGTGAGAAATTAACTTTTGTTTTATTGTATCAACTTAAAACTTATAAAGGGGCGTTAATGGCTCACAGATGTGTGGCTGATTTTGAGAACCCAAAAATAGCCTAAGCGCAATCTGAATAAGAATCATTAAACTATAGACCTACAGCCTAGCCCTCACTACCTGGCCTATAATAGATCAATAGTACAACTTAAAATGATACCCATTAAAATCTTACCCTCTTTAAAGCTTAGTTTGGGTATAAGAATACCTGCCACATTAAAAGGTAAAAAAACCACTTCTTGTTAATAAAAGGCCATACTAAAATTACAGGCATATATGTGCAATTTTTTTTAGTATTTCTATTGCCCTTGGGAAGAAATGTTTCAGCCATTACTATCAATGGCAAATATGGCCATGGACCTTTCAATATGTATCTCCAGAGAGAAAACAAGACTAAAAAATGTGGTGGACTCTGTTGAGTAAAAGAAAGTAAAATGGGTAGACGATAACAGAGAAAGTAATCTAATTGTTCTCATCCTTTATTATCCCCTAAAGTTTGATTTCCGTATAATAGAATCAATTTCATTTCATCTACCCTGCTGATGATGGATACTCTTGTTTTCATGCAAGCAAGTACACAATCCATGCCTAATGTGGTTGGTTTGTATGTATTATACAAATGATCTTCAAAAACTTGTTCTTTAGATTGACCCAATATTAAGCAAAGACTATCCTATAATATCTCCATTTTGTTCCAATATGGAAAAGCATAGCTGATTTAGTGAACCCAATTGCCTTTCTCTCCTCAACAGACAAAATTAAAACTACTATGACAGATGAAAAATTCGCAACTGTTTTATTGTCTTGTGAAATTGCACAACAGCAAAGACAGAGTGACTGGAAACAAATTGAGCTTCAGTGTAAAGTGTAAAACCAGCAGTAAAAAATACATTATATACATCTGGATGGAATTTACTAAAAGCTGCATTTTAATTTAAACACAAACACAATCTCAGGGTTGACTTTCGTGATTCATTATCTTATGTTTTTTCATTAGTTATTCTCTTGTCTCTTCGCCTCTACAAAAATCAAGATAAGCCTATAGGCTAAATCAGTAAATGCTCATCTATACTTTAAGCTTGTGGTGAAGATAAAACAAGCACAGATCAACCTTGACAATAAATATACAAAACTAAAAAGTTAAAAGAAACAATAAGCTGAGCAGTTTGATTCAGGCCATGCTAATATGCTAATGGCCCCCTAATTATAGATAGGTTAACACAGATTAAACAGATATTTTAAACCTTCACAGGCCAGTTCAGCTTCAGTCAGAAGTTTTTAAGTTTTACATAAAAAGAGGGGAAATCAAAGAAAAAAGATAAAGGAAAAAGAATCTATATCTTTATCAATCTTTTCTTTTAGAATTATTTTTTATATATTTGTTTTAGTGAGAGGTCTGAGTACAACACTTTACTTCTCTAAATAGAATTAGGATAAAAGATGTTTTGTTTTCCTATGTGAGGTCGCAAACAATGCTCGAAGAATAAGAGGAACAGTAAAAAATATTTGAAGAAATACATTTAGTAGTTTTCTTTACCTCAAGCAGTGAATATCATGGTAAACAACCACTAACAACTCCGAGATCTGAGGGATCTCTCTATAACAAAAATTTTTTAATTTCTTGACAAAGTTGAGCTGAAGAGACATACTGTTAGACTGATACAACCAAACATTTGGAAGTGTGGGGAAAAAAACTTAAGACAATAAAATACCAAGCTTAATTGTGAAAGAAAAAATATGGCTTTTAGATCAAAGACTCAAATATCTAAAGGGCTTATAGAATCTTAAAAGGGGAAACATACATAAAGATAAAACATTAATTTGGAAATAATCTAAATGTATTATTCCTGACTAAAAAACGTATCCCATCAGTAAAACTTCATGGTCCTAATTACTTATCCCATCAGTAAAACTTCATGGTCCTAATTACAAAAATATTTAAAAACATGTGAGCCAAACTAAACAAATCATTTAAAAAACTCTGGTCAATCACATCAGTTAGTATATAAGCTAAAAGATAAAGTAGAGATGCCAATATTCTTCTAAAAAAATGGCTTATAAAAGACATGGCACATGCAAAATTATCATTCCTTTAAAAAAAAATCCAGTTACGAGTATTTTCTCCTATTTGTGTCTTTCCTCATTAGAATGTATCTTGAAAGTCCCTCTATCTTCTATTATCAGATTCTTTACAAGAGATCAACATAATCTCAAGTTTTGTGCTCAACTCTAGTCACACAACATTAAGTGTCTTGTCTCATATTGTCAATTTTGTCCCCATTGAGATTGGCACCCAAGTCAACAAAAGCTGATTGACAGATGTTTTAAACCAGTGAATTCAGTTAATTTTATTGAAAATGATTACAGTAACTATGCAAACCTAAATCAACTTGGAAGTCAAGCATTCGAGTATAGATTGGCAGTATAAAGCAAATTCAGATTGCCATGACTTACTAGGATCCCAAAAACCATATCCCTGTTGCAGATTTTTATTTCTGTAAAATTCGGATTTTAGAATGTACAAAACAAAAACCAAGATGTCAGCTTGAGTATAATTCAACTAAGCTGTCTATCTGACATCCCTGAGTTCCAGAACTCCTCCCCAAAACACTTTGTGTGATCACAGTGAGCGCTTGACTAATTTTAGCCTATGCTGGCCAGGTCAGGAGAGGTTGAGCTTGTCCAACTGATCAGCCAGATCATCAGGAGGGGACTCCTGGAAATGGCACAACAAAAATATGTTAGAAAAAAAATCCTTTTTTACTGTTTATACTACATAATCAAACAATATTGGTTTGAAATTAAAAAAAAAAAAACCTTCCCCAAGTTACCTTTGGATTTAAGAATTAGAAAGAATATTTAAGCACCAAAGTCATAACTGTATTCGAGATGAACCAAATGTTCACGTTCAAAAGACCTCTTCAATAAGAATCTAGGATTGTTATGGCAATATAGCTCAGAAACCTGTTGTCAGAACTCAATTCAAACGTAAATTTAAATACAAACCAGTGTACAGCTCAACCTCTCTCCCTCCTTTAGATAAAAATATATTTCTATGCTCTTTCAAGTATCTTTAAACTTAAATTTGTTCCTCCATAAATTCATACCCTGAAACTGTAGAGACTATACTAATTCGCAGTATCTCATTCTTCAAAACAAATCTTATAACATTCTGTTAACTAGGCAGTTTAGTGAAAAATTCAAATTCACCACAGAGAATTAA
>BMAT01002690.1:0-10073 GCA_019649035.1 Elysia marginata | reverse complement strand
TCTATTTTCTAACCACCTAACCAAGCCGGGTCACAATGAGAATAGAAAGCACAGGGAAAAAAAAATAATAAAAAAAAAAAGTCTAGTATTTGATAGAACAAAACAAATGATAAATTATGTGTGTTGTACTTATGAAAAAAGAACTAAGTTTGAAGAAATGTTTTATAAAGGGGGAAAGAAATGTGGATAAGGCAGTATTTTGTGCCGATTTTTTTGCATCGGAATTTGTCTAAGGACGTCTTCCATCCAAAAGTATATAATTTCAAGAATTGTTTTTGAAGGGTGGAAGAAATGTGGATAAGACAGTATTTTTGTGTCGATTTGTTGCATTTGAACTTCTCTAATAATATCCACCAACAACTAAAACAAGTAAAAATTTCACAGGGTTTTTTAACTTTAAAAGGAGCTGGTAGGTTATACATTGAATTTCTCAAGTTCTAACATTTCACTAGTGTTCGAAGTTATCCACATTTTAGTTTAAAGAGATTACAATTGCTTATAATGTTTTAAACTATGGAAATAACGAATTATTCTACTTTTGAAAACAGTTAACTTCCAATTTCAAACCACTTTGACATCCGATTGGTTTTGACAGATTGCAAGTCTATCGTTAAAAAATTACTTAATTGTACAATTTTCAAGAGTAAAAGAAAAGCAAAAAAAAAAAAAAAGAATTACTTCGCTAGGTTTTCTACAAATTTTTTGGTGCAACTAAAGGGTATGCTGGTAATTTCTTACACATTTGCTGATATATGTATATGAACCTTTTTTTTCTCCTAATTTTGCTTTTTGCTAGATAACTTCACCGTTTGGAATTTGTTTTCTTCTATTGAGACACGTTTCTTTTTCATTATCTCTTTCGTCTTGATTTTTTCATTTGATGAAATCTTTGGGTTTAAAGAAAGGAACGGACAAGTTTCAGTTTACAAATGTACATCGTTCCCAATTTAGTCAAAAGTTTGGGATAACTCCAATGTATAGAATAATTTAAAATTAGTTGTGTCCTAGACCTTTATTCCCTGAGAGCAAATGCAATAGATATAGTTAGACGAGTAAATATTTTAATGACGAGTTTTATTGCAAAATATTATATGAAAGAGACACTTGTAAAAGAATTTTTTTTTCTGTAACTCATAACTTTAAAGAAAATACATTTTCTTTAATAAACAAAAACAAAGACGCAATCCATTTAATGAAGAATGAAATCATCGAAAAAAAAAGGAACACTTTTTTCTTAAAACAGTGTATATGTGAATTTACGCATAGTGCCTAATTTTTGCTATGATTTCATTTTCTTTTAAAATATAATTTTCTCTCTTGTCTGCAACTTAATTTACGCTCACTTTTTAAAAAGCTAATTTTCTAATGCTGCAGCCTCGTTCATTGTTCTTTAGTATTATTGAGCTCACATTCATTTTCATTTCAACATAGGCTGGCAAAAGGATGAATTTGAAAACCAACGATAAACGAAGTGGCAGCACGCTTTCAATTGTCCCAAGCGACGCCTCTGATATAACCTTGTAGTTTGTCACAAAGTGCGCAGGCAAGCAAACGTATTGCGAGCAAAGTTTGAAACCTTAAAATGTTGAATGATCTGACATTCGTACCAGGTTGTATAACACACCATCAAACAAGTCAGGTTTTATAGTTTCACGGTTATTTCTTATTTTATTGGGACACTTGAGAGAGGGACGTAGTACTTAATGGTATCAGTAGAATGAGAGTAAATATAGATATGCGAGTAAATATTCATTTAAAGTACATAGACCTGAAATGGAAAGAAAATAGTTACTCAAACGATAATCTATAACTGTAGGGTACCCTTACCTTATTAATTTAGTCATCACAATCATGTCACTTGTACATTATACAAATCCACTAATTAGATTGTTCATAGGGTCTCTTGAACTTGATCAGAATTTCAGGTACAAAAATCCACTAATTAAATTATTCCTAGGGTCTCTTGAACTTGATCAGAACTTCGGGTACTAAAATTCACTAATTAAATTGTTCCTAGGATCTCTTGAACTAGATTAGAACTTCGGGTACTTGACTACTTGTTGGTATTTCTATCATCATCTGCTCTCACGATGTTGGCTAACTAATGAATTGTTCTTGATTACTGGCGCTGGATATCTTCAACTAAGTTGCCATGTAAATGGGCTCCAAGCCCTAAGTTTCTTGTAACACTTGGTAATGTTCTCCATATTGGGATCCCAGCCCTGAGTTACTGTATTCAGTTACTGGAACTTAGAATTCGGGCTCCAAGACCTGGGTTTGCTCTAATTCTTTAAAAGACTTTGAATTTGGGCTCTAAGCCCCAGGTTAATAGGCTCAATCTAAATTTTAGAAAGAGAAGTAAAATAAAATAGTAACAGTATTACCACAACCTAATAATTAGCATTAGACTGTTTAAAGAATAAAGCAGTTGCTTTAACAGAAGCCAGTTTAATGATTAAAGCTGTTGCCTTACTCCATTTCACAATGAAATCTTTGAAGAAAACAATTACGTATTAGTTTATATTTAAAACCATTGGTTTAAAATACTTTGACCCTTGAAGCAAACAATTATAATTAACTTCAGTGTTTGTCTTAGTTATAAACTCTAGAGAGATTAAATAACTTTACCGAATTGGATTATATATATTTTGCAGTTATCGCGCAAGTTAATAATATGGATACAACAATAATTATATTACACAATTAATCGCTAGAAACTTCGTCTCATCTGAGAAATTATTTCATCTAGGCACAGTAATATCATATCACTTCACTTACTATTCACTAGAGCCTAAACATAAACTCGAAACTTTATCTCAGAGTCCGAAATGAGAACTTTAAGATTTCGATATGTTGTAGAAGAGGAGCTTGCAAGATGTTGTCGCTTCCTCTGCTTCTACTCGGACTGAAGTTTAATTTCTCAGACACCAATATTAAAGGACAAGTTTGTATCTCCCTGGAACTTTTCCCACGCCTTCCAGACTTAGTGGCGACGGTTCGAGACAAAAGTCAATTGATTGAAACTTGATCAAATCCCCTAACTGGAGCAAAAGTGACACGATCGTTAAGGTTAATATGCTTATAAGTCTAAGGTTCTAAGAGTTACGATTACCCTTAACGATGATCATATAGCGAACAGTCACGTACTTTTGTGGGCAATTCCTACTATCAAAATAGATTGCACGTCTCATTAAAGAAGGGCGCATCTTCCATCACCTCTAGGTGCTAACCCATGCTGTTATAAGACACTACTTGCCTAGATACCCGAAAAATTATCACTCAAAGGCTCTAGGGCAACACCTCCTACCAAAACATGATCCAATTGAAATATCGGTCAGTAGTGGTTTGTGACATTATATCGTCGCAAAACCGTGCGCAAAAGGTACACTGCTTTATAACAATGACACAAGTAGGTCTTTTCGAATGCGATCCCCCATTATTTATATACCCCAGTAAACGATTCTCCTATCGGTCCCCATCTCAAGTTCTCTCTTCTCTGTCGCGACACTCGCTCACCTCACCTAATAACCTAATTCTCATTAACCTGATTCCTATCCACCTAATTCTCAGACATCTCTTGAGATCTACTCCCTCCTCAAGACAAAATTTGATTAATTTTGGTTAAAACCAAAAGAGATGTCCTAATCTCTGATTCTTGACAAGAAATCTGGTCCATGGTTTTCTGTCCCCTTAACTGCTCTCAAATTAAATCTGTATTGATACAGCAAAAGAGCCTATCTCATTAACCTTCCATTTTCTGATTTGGCTCTATTCAGATAAAGTAAAGGTGCGTGGTCTGTTTCCGCCACAAACTCACGACTCAATAAGTACGTTGTGAGGCTCTTCACAGCCCACACGAGTGCTAGACACTCACGTTCCACCACGGAGTATCTCTGCTCCCTGGGAAGAAGCTTACGGCTTAGATATATAACTGGAAATTTCCCATCTTCATAATCTTGTGACAGTATCGCACCAACGGCGGTGTCGCTGGCGTCTGTCGACAAGATAAACGGTTTCATGAAGTCTGGTAGTCTGAGAACGGGTTCAGAAGTTAACATTTTTTAAATCTTTTTGAAGGTCCTTCTTTGGGGTTCTTCCCAAATGACGCGATTGGGACTTCCTTTTCTCGTGGCGTCCGTCAATGGACTTACAATAGCCGCAAAGTTAGGTACGTATCTTCTATAGAAGGATGCTGAACCCAAGAAACTACGCAACTGTTTCTTGTTTTCTGGGTGTTTAGCAGTTTTGATTGCTTCAACTTTGCCATTGGTCGGTGCTAGTCTACCATCCCCGATGCGATGTCCTAGAAACTCGACCTCCGGAAAGGCCAAAAGACATTTCGTTGGTCTTGCGGTTAACCCTGCCTGTCTTAGTCGACTCAATACATTTTTCAAACCCTTTATATGCTCCTCCCACGACGCATGATGGATTATGATATCATCTATATAGTTTTTCACGTTGTCTAGGCCATGTAATACTTTCCTCATGAGTCGCGAAAATGCAGCCGGCGCGCACTGAAGTCCGAATGGCATTACTCTAAATTGCATAAGACCGAGGTCTGTAGCAAATGCTGTCATTGGTTTTGACTGTTCTGAAAGTGGAATTTGCCAGTAGCCCTTAGACAGATCGATATTGGAAACGAATTTACTTTCTGTTCCTATTTGTTGGAAGAGATCATCCAATCGAGGCATTGGCTCTGCATCGAAGACAGTCAAATTGTTTAGCAACCTGAAATCTACACAGTAGCGATTTCCCCCGTCACGCTTTTTGACGATGACCGAAGGTGAGCAATATGGGCTATCGGAAGGCTCAATGATGCCCGCGTTTAACATGTTTCTTACTTCTTCATTTAACGTAGCCCTCGTGGCTTGGGGAGTAGGGTATGGGTTCCTCCTTATAGGAGTAGAGGATGTAAGTCTTATGTCATACGTGTATGAGTTCGTGCGGCCCGGTACATCGGTTAAGACATCCTTATACTCTACTAACAGAGAGTTTAGTTCTTCTTGTTCACGCTGTGACAGATTGTCACTGATCACAACATCTTTGATAGTTTCAGTTTGAGCCAGGCTCGGCATTTCCAGCTTAGATTGTGGTGCGTCGTGACACAATTCTTCTCCTTCATCTTCATCGATAATAGAAGCCACTGCACACTGAAGTATCCCGATTTCCTTTAGTTCAGCAGCACGGTCATAATACTTCTTAAGGAGATTGGCGTGATAGCTCTTCTGGGTGGCTCCAGTATCAACTTGGTACACGTTAGGGCCTGTCTTTTCAATCACTTCATATGGTCCTTGCCATTTTAATTGCAGCTTATTGTGCAATGAGGGTAACAGCAGCAAAACTTTGTCTCCACGTTGGAAAGTCCTCTGCTTAGCTTTCTTATGAAAGTGAGTTTTGTACCTGGCTGATGACATACGCAAATTTTGATGCGCCAGTTCGACCGTTTTTTCGATCTTTTCTCTCAGATCCACGACATTCTGATACGTGCTCTTCCCCTCCTCATCTGGAATTGTCTCTTCTACTTTTATCCCTGGACACTTAGCTCCATCAATATTTCCTAATATGACGTCATAGAGTGGCGATTCCATCTGTAGGACGCTCACATGCCCTTCGTAGTAAGGACAGTTTAAGTACGCTTGTCCTGTATCTGCTTGTGTGGCTCTGCCGTCCGCCAACACTACAGTCATCTTCTTCATGTCTCCTTGGTTTTCAAGTAACCCTCGCCTCACCACTACACAACTACAACCACTGTCCCTCAAAACCTTCACTTTTGTTCCGTTCAGCATGCCGTCTGCCACAGGCATCTTAGGACCACGTTTTTCTGTACATGCGGCTGACAGTACTGGCAGGACACACCCACATTTGAGTTCGCAAGTGGTGTGGTTATCACAGCTGGTGCTCACTACTCCCGCTACTGATTGGTTGGCTGATTTTTGCCTATCCTCTTTGTCTCTCTTTAGCTTTTACCAACAGTCATTTACGTGATGAGCTTTATAACATAACAACCCATAACAGGTGCCAAAATTACTCTTTGTGACAACCAATCGCTGTTGTTGACATTGTCTCCGAAATCAGGGAACACTTGTTGAATCAGTTCATCAATCGAATTGACCTCATTACCAAGCTCTAAAATCAGGATCATGTCGGGTTGACGAACAACAGCTGTTTTACCATCACCCACTGCTGAAAGCAACTTTGCAAACGCATCTGCATTGGAGTCATTATGCCGATGAACACGCATATTTGTTGTCAGTTTTAGTTGCTTGACATCTCGCCAAAGATATGATTTTTTAATGCATTTGTTAACAATGTTAGCTCTGGTGCCAGATCTGATAACAGGGAGTATCTGTCTAAAATCTCTACAAAGCAAGAATGGAATTCCACCCATTACGTCTTCTGTTGAGTTAATGTCCTTTAAAGTTCTGTCCGGGGCTTCAAACACGGACTTGTTGAGCATTGGAGCTTCATCGACTATTATGGCACTGCAGTCCTGAATCAATTTTGCTATCGATGTGCCCTTCTTCATGGAACAAAGAGGTTGCTCTGATCTCTTAATATCAAGAGGAACTTTAAAAGTGCTATGGACAGTCCTGCCGCCCGTTATCAAAGTTGCAGCTAGACCACTGCTGGCTGTCGCAATAACAATCTTTCCTTGTGATGTTAGATTCTATAATTTCTAGATCATATACAGTAAAAAGTCTTGAATCTAATTTAGATCTAGATCTAATACGTTAAATTCCATATTTTCTAGTCCTACATCTAGATCTAGAGTAAAGTTGGTTCACTGCAGAGTGGGTCGCAGAATTTTCTTCCCTGTGTTCGTGCTAGATCTAGAATCTAGATCAGATTGTTCCCTGTCTTCGTGTAATCGAATCAGGATTCATAAGGATTTTTTGACACATTAAACTTCATAACAAAATCCAATTTGAAGGCGATAATCACAATTACCTCTTGAAGTCAAACCTTCACTAATTTTGACGTGACGTCACTTCACAACAACTTTCCGAGAAGACGGAAGTATAAAAAGTTTGTGGCTTCAAAGCGAAAGAAAGCTAGTTAAAAAGTGTGAGGGAACATTTTAAACCTACGGTATTTCGTTTGATTTTTATAAATTCGGCTAATTAAGATTTTGAAACCAAACCTATCTACAAACCTAGATCTTGATGTCCTGCATCAGCATGAAAATTTCAGAAGAATCCGTGCAGCCGTTTCCAAATCCACAGAGTTCAAAGTTTGAAAGTACGGTTTTATATATAGAGATAACTTAAAGTACGGTAGGCCTACGCGTATCTTCTAGTTACTATAAAATATCAAAGAGGGGAAGAGAGAAAGAGAGAGAGAGAGAGAGAGAGAGAGAGAGAGAGAGAGAGAGAGAGGGAGAGAGAGAGAGAGACAGAGACAGGGACAGAGAGATAGAGAGACAGAGAGAGGGGTTGGAATCCCCTGAATCGAGACACTATACTATGCGTCGGTCTTGGCCATTAATTACCGAGTACTGCTGCTAGCCTACACGTGAGTCTCTGGTTTTTTAAGAATACTTTTACTGTGAGTGTTTATATGCTGTTATTCTTATACAATGTCAACCTCTTATTTTTTCCAGCACTGGATCTTACACTTTCTCATACCTCCCTCCTCCCACTCCATCATCTCCTTTTTTCTCTTTGTCTTTCTTCCTTGCAACTATTACGTTACCACAGAAAAATCTTTGCTTAAATCCAAAAGATATTTAATCAAAAAGTTGAAGCACACTCTTATGAAACAAACCATTGTGTGAACGCAAGCTTTAACTAAAATGTATTAGATAGTGGACATCGGCTGTTGTTACAAATAATCTTGGCGTGCGTGTAAAACTAGGAAGGTATGAACAAATTTTATGTCGAGCTTTTCACATAAGAGTCATTAATAAATTAATTTCATGGGGTAACTTAAGTAATTTCATATCGACAAGATCACCGTGGCATTAATTATTGAGGGTTACGCTTCTCTTTTGTGGAACAGCATGGAGTGGAAAGTGCAAAGAAGTGGTTAAAGCCCACGATATACCGAACACTATAGTTTTACAAACTAAATACATGCAGTGAAACGAAAATCAAAGACATGATGTAGATAGAGTGATAGAGATAGAGCAAGAGAGATGGGGGGGGGGGGTAAAGGTTTTATATCTTATAATATATAAAAAGGATAGTTCATTGAAGAAAGAGTAAAATCTAAGAGAGAAGAAAAGTAGATAGGTCGATCGATATAGTAGATAAATATATATACAGATGGATAAGAAGCGCCATTACTACTACTGTTAATACCATCACTTTGAGATGACAGGTAGATGAGGAGAGGTTGCGTGATTTCCACTTGTTGAAACTGGAGGGACAACAAAAGATGAACGCAAAGCCCTGGCTTGTTTTGATGCAGGGAAAAATGACCAATCAGAGACCTTTAGTGAGTGAAAAACCACAGCGATTGGCGTTTTAAATCTTTTTTTAGTGTGTCAAAACCATCTTGATATAGTTTGGGCCCTTTGTGTAAGCCGCACAGGGCACCAACTTGACGAGTTCATTTTAATTTCATTATGTCTTGAGTTATGCTGTTTTAAAGGGCGGTTTCAATAAGGCCCGCTCAATACGATTTGCAAGAGAATGCTTCAATCTTTATGGGCTTTCAAAAAGCTGTCCAGTTGGGTTGAAAATGCATCAAATATCAACGACCTTTTGAGAAAACAATTCCTATATGTCATAAAGAACAAAAAGATATTTACTCTGACTATTACAAGCTTTTTAGTAAAGTAATTTAAATGAACGAATGAACAGAAAGCTAAATATGCAAAGACTACCATTCACAAAGGGGAGCAACAATACGTGGGCACCTAAAACAAATCATTAGCTAAACGTCTATTGAGGATATAAGTCTCACCAAAGACAGTCATTCATACAACGACACGACAAACTGGTAACCCCAGTTGGTGACACTGAAAGGATAGAAAATATAGACACCTTTACGAAACAATGTGATATTTATTAGTACATAATTATATCTAGGTCGTTGTAATGCTGTAGTGATTTTAGTAGTTGGTTACTCACAACTTACGATAATGTACCGTCGTCTTTCCTTACCCCCCCCCCCCTCTCTCTCTTTCTTTCTCTCTCTTTATATATCTCTCTCTCCCTACCCTTCCCCTCCTCTCTCTTTCTCACCGGCTCTGTGGCCTAGCGGTAAGACACTCGCTCAGAGATTGGGAGGTGCGTGGTTCGATCCCCGGCCGAGTCAAAACAAGGACTTTAAAATTGGTATTAGCAGCTGATCCGCCTAGTGTCTGGCATTATGAATTTAATGCTAAGTCTGGTTGGCCCGGTGTCATGATAATGTGACTGGATGTGATGTATGCAAGCGCTCCTTACATCACAGTGTGGTAGCACGCTTTCAATTGTCCCAAGCGCGGTCTCTGATATAAACCTGTAGTTGAAAAGAGATGTTAAAATTTAAACAACCTAACCCATCCTCTCTTTCTGTCTCTCTCAACACGCAATCCCATCAAAGTGACATAAATTATTACTTTATAAAAATTTTGGTCTATTATTGACCAAGATAATATGCGCCAGTTTTAATCTGTTTTCTTATGTCAATTATTGCCTTTTTATTTAGTTAAACAATGAATTTCTCCTCATGAACGAAACGGTAAAATGAAGTCTCCAACTTAGCTCAGAGAGAAGACCGTCCCAGATGGCACGGTTTTTAAAGTCCTTGGGTCTCTAGGTAATTTAACGGCCCCTATGCTTGATTCAAGGTTAACTTATTGGCAATTATTTTTAACTTATTTTAAAGTCCGCGACAGTACGCCTGTCAAGGCGTGTCGTCATGACTTCTACATTTTTTTTTTATTTCACATATAAAGGCAGACGTTACAAGGACCATAAAGAGGACAGTGGTCAGTTTTTACATATTGTCACAGTACTAACAAGAGTGATATATATATTTTAAAAAAAATAAGCAGAATCATGCAGATGGAATTGGTAACATAAGCAAGAGTAAAGAAAAATACTAGTAATCAGATAAGAGTGGAAACAAATCTCAAGTATGCT
>BMAT01002688.1:549108-563518 GCA_019649035.1 Elysia marginata | reverse complement strand
ATCCTAATTTAGTTTATCTCGTATTATAAACCCTAGAAATGTGGTTTTATACATGTGTAGATTCTGTTTATTTTGGTTTCAACAATATGATATCCATTGTTCAGTTATTGTTCTTTTCCATACCTTTGAAATAGATTCACTCCAATTCAGAAGTAAATTTAACTTGTGTTTTGTGACTACATGTATTAAATTTAATCTACTGGTTTATTACATTAAACAGTTAGACCTACCAAACTAACTATAAAATAAATCTTAGAATACTGGCAACTTACAATACATGTATTAGCAAACAAATTTTGCAGCATATAAATTTCTTGCAATGTTTTGTAAGTGTTCATGTGTAAATTTAAATACTTTTAAAACCAAATTTATAGCATGTGAAAGAGATTTTAAATGAATTTACTATTGCTATTAAAATGATAATTAATATTATACTTCTCCAAGAAGGGGGATGTGATGAGATTGCCTAAAATCCTATTTGGCATGTTATATAATATTACGTATGTTTGCATTGTGTGAAAACCTGGCAAACCAGTCGGTTTCGTCTCGCCAGCTAGAGCTGAGACAAGTGTGTACAAATGAGAGAATAAAAGATAGATTCCAACCATCGGTGTTGTTACTAAGTTGTGTGAACTAGTTAGATATATATATGTAGTTACAATAACTTATACAAAACATATCATGACAATAGTAAAGTCAAACTTTATTATCAATCCGTTAAAATGTTAAGGGAAAGGATTTTCTACTTATCAATACAAACGTATGATTATGAAATTTATATTATGATTTTATTTTCTAACACTTTATGTCCAATGAAAACCCATAAGCGTTTGCTGTGCAAAAACTTAAACATAACAAGGGAGAAAGTAAACTTTTATTTTTACATTAGACTTGCGCAGAGCACTGGTAATGGACGACAAAATTTTCAAATATATTTTATCGGTGGCCTTGCATTTAAATTTAGATTTGAATTGTCACTTTTAATATGCGTTTGAGTATATTACAGATAACAGTCGCACCAGAAAGTAAGTACAGTACTACTGAATCTACTAACTAGACCTTGCTCGCAAAATACGAGAACACGCCACGGGTTTTTCGGCCAAGGGCAGATAACTGTCAATAACCGTGCTAGTGAGAATACCCTTTTGTGCTGAACTCAACACCTCACAAAAGAGCTTGTTCAAGAACACAACTTTTTCATTTTTACACTCAAAAGAAGTTGATTATGGAACAGCCCCATAATTAGCTATAGTATCACTGCTTCAGACATGACGCATTTTCAAACCACAGGCAGATGGGTGTGATCAGTGTATGTGATTAAAAAAGGATGGACAAGATAGCTGATCATTACGTGAGACTGAGAGAAGAAAAAGAAAGGTTTATGATTGTAAACTATAACTCACAACTGTGTAGAAGTAAATAATGATTAAGGCCCATATTCATAAAACGATAGGAAAGCTAATAATAATGATTAAGAGTATTAAAAAGGATCATTCTTTTCATCCTATAAGCATCTTCGGGAAGTGTGTGGGATCCACTGCCACATAAGAAGAAGGGCCTTGCGTGAGTTGCCTGTCTCTTATAAAACAACCGGAGGTTAAAAGATTGTTTTTTTACTAAGTTTTTATCTGCTTTTTTTTATTCAATCTAAAACATTTTACTCATTTACCTTGTACTTTTTAAGAATCATAACAAGAAAGAAAACCACTGGGCGTCAGCGTTAAGCTGTTTTGTTATTAGGGTACTTGCGTTGACTATGAGAGGGGTTGGGTAAAGCTTGACCGTTCATCTTATCACTCTTTGCTGGTGAAAGGAGGCGGAGACAACTCTTAGCTTTTCTTTTGGTCCTTTTTTTGTCCCAGTTATCGCAAGGGGTCCTGTTCTGTTGGTAGGCCCCTATGTAGTTTCGACCAGTTCTTTGAAAGTTCCTTGGGTGTAAAACTTATGTTCGTTATAGCTACAAAATTGTCAAATAATTTCAAATTGTGTATAGTTCTGTAATCTTCCGGCAAGCTTTATGTTATTTCACGCGACGCGTAAATTGTTCGCAACACTCCGGATCGTCTCTGGATGTTGTCTTTCAAGATATCCACGCAGCATTCATGCACCACATGAAAGCAGAAACGGTTCACAGCCGTTTACTAGTCCATAGAGGGCCCTGAGTCTTATGTAAGGTATAGGCCCTACGAATTATGTGAATGGGCCTTACTATGTCAATGTAAAAACTCCCCACCGTGCAAAAGCGCACTTTGCGTTGTTGGTTTTTTTTTTCTTTTTTTTTTTTTTTTACCTCAGCTACATTATTGCATTGTTGTGCCAATGCTTTCACTGTAATGTGGATTGGATTGTGCTTTGACATTTATCTTGTTAGCCAAAGTTTTATCCAGAGTTAGCACTACCGCAAACACATCGGGATGAACACTTCTTTGAGAGGAGTTGTAATACATTGTTCCTCGACAGTTTGTTGATTTGTCCGAGTTAAGTCCCACATTCGGTATAATTGTAGCTGGACGTCTAATTTTTCAAGCCTATGGTTTTACTGTTTTATAAGAGCTCTTTGTGAGCTCTTTAAAGTTCGACCCATGAGTTTTCGAGCATTTTATGCAGTATTTTTTTTAATTAACGGCCTACCAAAGCCTCACCCTGTCTGTCTCCTACTCTTTTCCTTCTTCTTTTGCAGTAACCTATATTTGGCGCTGAAATCGAATATCTCGTGTACGTATTGGAAGACTGGACTTATGCGCTGAAATCGAATACCTCGTGTACGTATTGGAAGACTGGACTTATTATTTTTATTCTTATTGAGATAAAATCTTTACAACAATGCCGAGTACAACAAAACACTTAAGCCGTTGAACGGCGTAATTTTTTTTTTTATTTTAGTTGAAACTTGAAGTTGACTGGCCTTCTTCCCATTCGCCTTCTTTCAACTTGCAGCTGCTATTCTTCTCACCCACCATACTAACTCAACTGAATAAGAATTTCATTCTGTTGGGTGAGTGTGAGGTAATTTGGTGATTCATGTTGGTCACTACCTAAAGTTTTCACCAAGGCAGAAAACTTTCCACGTAGACCCTCTTTTAGCCTTTACCACATTCATCCTCTAAAGAACGACATGAGAATGGCATAACATGGTAGCGTCCAAAATGTCAACGTACCATTAACTTTTGTAAATTAAGGACCTAAAGGTCGCCTTAACTGATAATAGTATAATGAGAAATTAACAATAAATTACGTGATATGGTTTGCCTGGGTTGAGAAAGACAAAATTCCCGCACTGAAGACAACACCAGGCCCTAATTTTCAAACAACTAACCATGGGGCTCCAGAAAGGTCATAATCCCAATGGAATCACAGAAAATTAGACACAGCTGTAATCTGAAGCAGAGGTGTCATACCATTTCCCATTTACCTAGTTTTGTGACCTGAAAACTAGCCATTTCCGATATTGCAACTGCATTTTGCACTGAATCTGACTAGCGCCTCAACAAGGGAAGGCTCATGCGGCATAAAACAATCACAGTTATAGAAAAGAAGAAATACAACTGATTCAGCTACATATTATTAACATAATGCGTCTAACTTTTGCTTCAGGGCAGCGCTCTAGATGACTACCTGGCAGTTCGCCCACTGTTTGGTGATTTTCATTTAATTTTGCTCTAGATAAGCATTGAGACAATTATAATATTGATGAAAAACAAGAAGGGAAAAGTATCACGCAGTACAGTTTTTCAATGTCGTTTCAGTTATTATAGTGTTTATCTACCCTACTTTGAAGTCCTTGAAGCTTTTAACCATAACAGTAAACAAGTTCAAGTTGAGAGCTTTGAAAGGCCATCAGTATGACTTGACTCAAATGTCAAGGGTCCCCCTTCTCTCCCCCTCCTCCTCCTCCTCTCTCTCTCCTCCTCCTCTTTCTTCCCTCTCTCTCGCGCTCTCGTTCTCTCATCTCTCTCTCTAGCTCTCATCTCTCTCTCTCTCTCTCTCTCTCTCTCTCTCCCTCTCTAGCTCCTCTCTATTTTCATCATTCATTGATTTTCTATTTTCTTTTTTTCAGCCACCTCTTTGTCAATTCTTTGTCCTCATATACCTCTTTACTTCACCTTTAACTCTCCTTCTAACCTCTCCACCTTTTCTGCTTTTCACATGTCTCGTACCTAGATGTTAGACTTTATGTGCAACACCTCCTCTTATTCTTCCAATATCAATTTCGCCACTTATAGTAAACCTGTCCACAGAGGAAAGAAAGGCATGGTAAATTTAAGCGGAAACACTTAGACGAGTGGTTAGAAAGACATGGAGATATATAAGAGGATTTAGAGAAATGAACAATGATAAGATTTCGAAGAGTCGTAAAGAAAGTTCAGAGTGGCCCCAAAGAGCACAAAGAAATGCGCAATACATTTTACTAGATGTACCTGTATTTGTAACTGGTTGCACGACAGAGATGGTGTCGGAAAGATGAGAACACTCAGGTACCGGTATATAATTATGAAGAGAGAGATAAGGATTACAAAAAAGTAAGACAAGAAAGCAAACATTTCATACAAATGGGAGGCTATGAGAGAGAGAGAGAGAGAGAGAGAGAGAGAGAGAGAGAGAGAGAGAATGAGGGGGAGGAAACAAGCAGACATAGGTTGTGTAACTATCCTAGGAGCGCCCCCCCCACACACACACACACACCCCACACCCCTGCAAAAAAAACGAAACAAAATAGAAACCAAAACAAACAAAACCAAAACTTGTGGTCTAATCTTTAATATCGACATACAGACAGTCAGCCAGAGAGACAGAGCGAGATAGAGTCAGACAAGCGGTTGGCAGAGGATGGAAAAAAGCCAGTCCACAGTTTGTTAAAAATATTGTTGCTCAAAAGCCAATTTTCATGCTCTATTGCGTGTGACCTCTTTCTTGGAATCTGCGTCATCTCGTGCTGTAAATAGAACTCTAAGCATAATGGGGGAAAGTAAATCGTGGGAAATATAGGATTTACAAAGATGAAAATACATTCATGAATATAAACCTGTCAGTCAAACAGAATGAGAAAAGCCATACCTGATGTTGATTAATTATATAAATCGCATGACTTTTAATTGTTACGCTTGTTTTGCACGAAATACAAAAAAGTAATTTAAATAATCATCTAGTCATATTCAATAAGGGGGACAAAGAGGAAGCCCACAAAAAAGATTAAAGAACCACATTTTAAACCAGTTAAAGTAACAAGAGATGCTAAAGGAAGAACAAAAATTACCGCTTTAAAAACCAGTTGACTTACCAGTCTGACAATCACTAAATATTTCAACAAACCAACCAATAAACAAATAAATATTTTCATCAAAAACAAGTTATGTGTCTTTATCAATCAACACCCTTGAAAAAAAACATAAAATTATTTCAAAAAATTTTCTGACCACGTCAATCGATCAATGCATCCAACCGCCCATCAACCAACCATCTCATTTAACAATCCATGAACCAAACAACAAACCAGCGAAGCAATTAACGAACCAACCAATTAGCAAACCAACCAACTAATCGTTTAATCTGTCACCGGACAAACCAATTCTGTTCAGCAACAGTTCAGTTAACCAAAAGAATTATTACTCGTTCAATCATTGCACCAAACTGAAAGTCGACCACAGTTTCTTTGTTGCTTGATTTTTACATGCCATCACATCTTTCACTTTATCCCATTTAAAACTGAATCTCACAAATATTTTTGCTACGTGTTTATGTGTTTATGTGTTTTTGTCACAGACTTAATTGAAAAAAAAAACAATTTTACAAAACTATATGAAAGAGAGAGTTGACATTCCAACAGTGCATGAAATTATATGGATTATAATTTATATACTTATCCGTGTACTTGATGTAGGCAACTTTCTTTGAGAAACTTTCTGGTGCTGTATCATATCGTAAACAAGGTAGAGAGAACTAACCTAGTTTCTGAAAAAGTGCGCCGTAACTTGGAGAAAGTTGCCAGGTAAAGTCTACCCTTACATCCTGGAATAGACCTACGTACTTTACTTTTCCATTGGCAACTTTACAAAGAAAGCTGTTACATATGGCATAGGATCTATGAGTAAAAAATCCCCAATAATTTCTGCCGCTGTGGTTTTGGGTCACAAACTATCATGCTAATCTGACCGCACACAAGCTCGGTACCGGCACTCGCATAATCAAATTTTCCAACAGATAAGCTAAAAGGCCTATCAATCTTAAAAGATACCTGTCCATATGAGCTTTTTGCTATTCGCGCATTATTTGACACAGAAACGGGACAAATCAAACTAAAAAACCACCACCAAACACACACACACAGACATGATAGGCCTACAGCAATGGCGTGAAACATGCTTATGGTTATGGATGGCTCTGAAATTAAGTTTGATCGAGGGATTCCATTTTAAAGAGAACATTAAATTGATTCTCATAGGCAGGTCTTCTTGATCATTTTAAGAAGCGTGTCATGCTCTAGGTATTGTCAATCTTATCAATTAAATTACAAGCTGGACTTTCATTTTGGTTTTCTGATTTAAACACCTTTTTTTTTTTAACTAGATATGAAAAGAGACCCTAGGAATAGTTTTATTTCAAATTTATGTAGGCCTAGCTTAAAAAGGAAGCAAGCTGTTCAAACAAATGGAGTCGTCAAAAATGTGCGATACTGTTACAATTAGAATTTCATAGGTTAAAAACTTAAAAATTGTTATACCTTTATAATATGATACCAATACAAACGAAAAACTACCGGTAGCATTTTTATCCTGCTCTACAAGAGGTAGTTTCTATAATAGTTAAACAAAACTCAATACCTCACTTTCTCCATTTCCCTTCTATTTTACTACCCCTTCTCTCTCTCTCTCTCTCTCTCTCTCTCTCTCTCTCTCCTATCTTCCTCAGGGGAAAAAATGGAACATTGTGAGCTTCAGTGTCCAGAATTCCGACCAATTCGTATGTCCTACTCCGTTGTTATTGGTCAGACGTAGTGCAATAAGTTTACCTGTGGCAAGATGGTTAACAACGGATAATATACGCATGTTTAGGGCCTGGAGATAAACAGAAGAGATTTTCAAGGCCAGGCGAGGTAGACGGATCATTGATTGACGAGGGAATAAGAGGCAGGCAAACACTGCTATCGTTTATTGTTTCTATGGTCTCAGAAACTGGTAAAGACAAAAACGGTCAGTTTTAACGAGTGTTTATATCACAGAACTTTTGTTGTGATAACTTATTCCGTGATAACTAACGCAAATCACAGCAACAACAAAAATATTTAAAAAAAAACAAATTCATGGGCGAATTCCTGCTTTTATCTTCTAAAGGGTATAACAACATTGGTGCACGCTGACACGTAACCAATAGATCATAGATAATAGCCACAGATACAGCTTAGGGAGGCTAGATAGAAACATTGAAATGTCAAAGATATAAATCATTGTGAATAGTGATTATAAAAATCTTTCTTTTTTTTTCAGAATTTCAAAACTTGTAAGTAGTGGTCATCAGAGAAGCGTGCAGGTGAACTAAAATTGACCGAATACCACAAGAAAGGAGATTGAGTATAAAGTCAAGGTCACAGAGATCTAGGTCCAGTGCTGATAAGCTGCAGTTCCAGGCCAGACCACAGACAGTCAGTCAGTAGAGCGGGTAGGACAGCCAAATCTATCTGTTAACATAGACATAGCCTAGATTGTAGTTAGCGCAGCAACTCTCACCGGTTCATTTGGACTTGTGAGCCGGGACTCTGAAATAACCGGTTCAAACCGGTACCACTTATTTGCTGTGATTACTCGACTGCCCTGGCGGTACGTGAGAATAGATGCGACCTCTCGAGGTATCCAAACTATTACGAGATGTCTGCCAAGGGGTTTCTGCGGGTTTTGTCAATGGTTGAGTGAAATCACATCTTTTAACTGATTCTGCTTGACGGGCAGTTGTTTTTTTTTGCTTTGATCTACCGTACCGTAAAGATTTTGAACCACAGTATATATAGGAAAGATGTTCAGAGAGCACATAACTATCACTTTTTCATTTTTCTCCTTTTAGTCTGCAGCTATGTTTGTTGTTATAAAAGAGAGATAACTCTGAGTTACTGACAAGGAACTGTTATATTTCGAACAACTCTGATGAAGTGTACTCTTTCAAACAAGTTTTATTATGTCCCCTTAAAGTTTTGCAAATGCCATCGGCTGGTGTGCGAAGAGCCACCAATTCTCTGAATTTGCTCTGAAAATTAATGCTCTATCAAATGACAAGAGCGTTTCTAGAAAGCAGAGGCCTAAGCAACATCTTGCTTTCATTTTCATAAGGTCTACCTTGTTTGTAGGTGAAAATGACTATGTGTTTGTCTATTCGTAAGAAATAGGTGGATTAGAGGCAATGGGCCAAAATAGAGTCAAATGGTGTAATGGTGTACCTCTGGCATTGCACGGAGAGCTCGGCAAGTAGCGAGGCATTAGTATTGTCTGGGGAAATCTTGATCTAGGTCTGTAACCAGGTGAGGATGACAGCAGCAAACTTTCAGGACAAGAGAAGTAGATCTTGATCCAGTAATCTAAGCGTTGCCACTGCCCGCGAATAATACTGAGTTCCGAATGGAGTGGACATATCACGAGGGTGTATGCTAAAGTCATATTTCTAATTCTACCTTTGATGACCTTGGGGTCTTAGATCACACAGAAACCATTCCGCCGCCGGGTGATATCCTCAGTATGCTAATGAGGTCAACGGCCAAAATGAGGACATGCGCGCAGAAACCAGTTTGCTCCAGCACGCTCTAGTCACCCTAATTCTGTAACTCTTTGTCTTTTTTATGGAACTGAAATGATTGCATCTACCCTTCGAGTTCTGGGTTATGCTTATGCCTTCAGAGTAGAGGATATGGAAGCTGGGGGTAGGGGGTGTATAGCGGGAGGAAGTGAGTGACACGTTATGCGAGTGTATAAAAGTCACAGACAGTTACTAACCTGCAGCAAAGTGAGAGATAAAACGAGTATTATTCGAGGTGATAAGTTGTGGTTAGCAAATCTAACACACATGGAGACAGACAGCAGGATTCATTGAAATCTAGAGCACCATCCCTTGAGTTATCTTATTTGAAATATTGTCACTAGACACCTCTTGATTCCACCGCCACACTTACCGCTAACAGCTGAAGTATCTGATAACAGAACTGCGTCACGCTCATTCACCAGTTTAAAGTCAAGACAGTGCGATGAGAACCAAACACACCGGAGGAGGACAACCATAGGATGCCACCATCAAGGTTCAGGAGCTGGTCAAGCAGAACTTCAACAAAATTTACTTCAAGTTAAAACTTAATGGTATCTCCTCGCCATTTTCCCAAAAATTTTATAGATGAGATTGTAGAAACCAGGGCAAAGAACTTCGTTTTTTTTTTCAAGGTAAACCAACAAAGGATTGATTGAATGAGCTGAAGACAACTACAACGATCTTCAGCATGTCGGTGGCACCTGTAGCATTCACAGCGCCTGACGGAGGATACGGCTGGGTGATCGTTTTCTCCAGCTTCTTCATTCATTTTATGTGTAATGGTCTGACCCTTGCCATGGGTGTGCTATGTGTTTCGTGGTACCAGGAATTTAACAGCACTAAGACAGAGACATCGTGGGTAGTATCGGCTACAGTGGCTGTTATGCTAGCCATGGGTGAGTACTCACCTTACGCGCCATACTCAGACAATTGAGACTTTTCACACAAGCTGCGTAAACTGAAACGTCATCAAATACATTAAACGTTATTTACAAATCATTGAAGGAGCAAAGAGAATTTTAGTTGGTTATGTTTCTTTTTTTTTTGTAAGCTAAAGCGCGCATGTGTGAAAACAGAGGAAAGCTCGCAGTTTCTTTACTTTACCCGGCTACTAATTCTTCGCAGAGTTGTATTTTCAGAACACCTTTTGAGCTTAGTTTGTTCACATTTGTGATTATGAAATGGAAATTGGCAATTCCTGTTTATGGCAAGTACTGATATGCTGCAATTTCCTAGGGGTCTATAAACAGCAGGCAAAGATGAGGCGAAAAAAACACTAATTTTTAGAACCGTGCGTGCCATTACTGCTGAGACTTGGCATATTTTTTTTCAATTAGTATGTAGGTTTCGCTATCGACTGAAAAAAAAAACAAGGCTACTCAATTGGGTCATTGGCACGCATCTGTAGCACGTATCTAAACATTTGTACAAAGACCAAAGTACAAAGACTTTATCATTTTAACACATCATAATTACATGACGAGATTATAACAAAGTCATTTTAGCTTTTGAGTTTGTGAGCTACAAAGTGAACTGAAATTTACAATCAACAACTCAGATCATAGAAACAAATTCTTGCGCTCAGAAATGGTCATAGGATAACTATTTCAACACCAAGGTTTAATATTTTTTTTAATGTCTTGAAAAGGTGGAAATCTTTTTTTCTCATTACACCGTTTTCAGATTGATGAAAAAAATGATGGTATAATGCCATTGTACTCGAAAACGCTCTACTAAAAGAACAAGAGAAAACTATGCAGCACACTTGACATTGAGAGATAATGTTGCTTATTTTTATATGGAAGACACACACATTTTTCCGCAATTTTTTGTTGATTCAGCTACACGAATCTGAGAGCATAATACGCTCAATCTGAAATCTACCGCAGACTTTATATATTATCGGTACTTAGTCAATTGATAAGTCTTAATTCTCCAATCTTGTTTAATGTATATATGCATTACACGCGTTAAAACTAACCTCTTTTGGAAACAAAGAATATACCTTCCATTTATAGTATAAATAAAAACATGTCTACACTAAAACCAAGGAATCCATTAACACATTACGAATAAAAGCAAGAATTTTGAATAATTTATTTTATATACATAGCTAGATTCCAATAACATCATGAATTTTCATAATTTTAGAGACGTGCAGTTTTCGGAGCTGTTTTGAAATGGCCCATCCAGTTAGCAAACTAATTATGCCATGGTTCAAAATTTTCTCTTAAATGAACGTTTTAAAGGCACATCGATAATGTTAGTCTACGTACCTATCATTGGTGCTAAATCGTCTTTCATCAAGGACCCACTTTTGTCTGTTTTATGCAGGATATTTACTTTTATCCAGCTGTCGTTATTTTTAGCCTGCATGTAAAACTGCAGATAAAGCGTTTTTAGAGCGCTCTTAACTTTCGTTTATCTTTCAATCTTCCTACTCACAAGAGATTTGATCAATATTGAATCTCCCTTGCCGTAAAGGGGGTCTAGGATTCCAATAGAACTTTCATAGATATTGTAGTACATCGAACATTAAACTGCTAAAGATTGGGAGATAGTTATGTCTTTTTCTTGTCACTGTGCTTTACAGTGTGAAACTCATAGCCAAAAAGCGATGACGTCTCGAAAATGAGGTTTGCGGTACTGCCGAAGACAGGTTGAAGGCCCAATCTATGGTTTACTTTCAAGATCTTTATTATGTCAAGGGGTATTAGGAAATTGTGTCGACTTGTATGGTGACTATATAGAAAAACAAAAGTATTTGTATGAGATTTCATGTTTCTGTTTTAATGCATTCATTGTCATAGAGATTCAATATTGATCACCCTCAAACTGAAGAACTCCATTGGGTGTTTGTCTGGTCTGGATCACAACCCCATGTATAAATTTACATATCTTTTCTGCCCCCAGGTCCGTTCGCGTCTAGCCTGGCTGCGAGGATAGGGTACAGAGCCATGGCCATGACGGGAGCGTGTTTCATCACTGTTGGGTCATTGCTGAGCTCTATAGCTGGTTCCATTCAGGTGCTCATGCTTACACTGGGCGTTATCGGAGGTGAGAATTAAGTCGATAAAACTGCTGACGCCCTTGTTGTTGACTCCATTGTTGAAGTGATTTTTTCTTTAAGATGATGATTGTTGCTCTCATCTTTCTTGTTGTTGGTAAGTTAAATGTTAAAGATGAAAAAGTTTAATACTACACGACCTATTTATCTCTGGCCGAGCTCTTTAACGAGTAGGCTACATACAGGTATTTGACACCGAATAATACAATAAATGAAGAGAGAGAGAGAGAGAGAGAGAGAGAGAGACAGACAGACAGACAGACAGACAGACAGACAGACAGATAGACAGACAGACAGACTGACAGAATGTGTGTGTGTGTGTGTGTTGGGCGCAAACTTAGCGCGCGATGAACTTCTTTATCAATGTAACAGCCATACAGGTTAAGGATGAGAAAACAAAACTAGCCAACGAAAGAGGGCTTTGGATTGGTTCGTCTAGGTCAAGGAAACTGAGAGAAGACACTTGATGGGATAAGGAAAAATTTCAAATTCCTATTTTTAGTTAAGAGTAGACTAAATATTGCAACTAAGCTGTTCAAGTTTCTAAAACTAAAGAACTCTAGTTTTTGTATGAGGCTAGACAGTGGAATTTTTTTAGTCCAGTCAGTGCATGCTGAAAGGCCAACGGTAGCGTAATATATTCTATATTCCGGCTTCAGTTAATCTTTGTCAATGTTGACCTTAACTGACATATTAAAGATCAAAAGGTCTTGATTGAAATTCAGAGCCTGATTCCTATAAACAAAGCGGAACAGGGATTCATACGTAGGGCCTGAATTTGTATGACAAAGAAAAGGGTCATCGTTGAAGTAGGCAGGGTTGACAAACCTTTGTGATTTTATGGATATTATGTGATGAATTTGTGCACGCTCGCTTACACCTCTTAGGTTTTCCCGTTTACTAATAGGGGAGTTGTTAAAATCTTTTGGTTTTCCCAAAAAAATTATGGTCCAAAGAAAACTGGGTGCTATGGGCAACTGAACTTTATAGACTTTGACGCAGATAAAATAAGACATTGCCGGCAAAGGGCAACTTATTTAAAATTTTAATATGTCCAGCGATCTACATCATAAAAATAATTCTGCGAGCCATTCTGTTTTAAATAGAGATCTAAGTCTTCCAGAACACGAGGGTTGAAGAAGATTGATTTGTTCATTGACGTGGATAATTAAAAAATTAATCAAATTCAAGCTTTCTATTATTGAGACGTTAGATGTGATTTTATGTCTTTGGCATAAACAAGATACAATTAGGTCGCTAATGTAGGCCAGCATCTTTACATTAAAGCAAATAGATGGGGAAAACACACATAACAGTACTACCCACAGTAACACAGAACGTTACAAAAATCTTTTGTTCCGGCAACATCTCGGACATTATCGGAATAAAAAACCACACCTAAATGTTACTTTCAAGGTTTTGCTTTCTTTTATCTATGCATTTTGTATGTCGTTGAATTTATGGCCGTAAGGGCAAATGTGAGAGAGGTGACAGAGGGAGTGAGTGTGAGAGTGAGAGCGAGAGAGAAACTTGCTTCTGTCGTAAAAGTATCTTTGTTTATCGCAAGTCTTGTTGGTGTGTGACTACGTATACTCAATGTACTTCTGTGCTTGAGTGAGAAATAATTATATTGTCAACTATATGCCATTTGTTTCGGTACTAATGTCCATGCAAAATTTCCAACAATGGATCAATAAAAAGTATCTTTTCTTATCTTATAGGTTTGCATGGTTCCCAACGTTGATTCCTTATTTTATGCAAATGCACATTTCCAAAGTCGTTTAAATGTCTCAAATACGTTTAGTTTCCAGACTTGTAGGCTCATAGGAGATGGTAAATTTGAGAGAAAACTATGGATTTGCCCATTTCTATGCTTAACTGTATACTAAACCCCTTTTATTTAGATATAAATCTACAGGATGATAGCTAGAATTTCTTTGTCTTCATAGATTAAAGATATTAAAATTGGGTTTAGATATAATGTGTAGGCTATCATTAAAATACATACACAATTTTGCTCCCTATATTACGAATTTTGGTTTTTCGTTTCACGTCTGCCACCGTTACCGCTTGAAAAAAGATGCTTACGACTTATCTAAGATAATTCAGACTTTAAGGAGAAACGGTAAGCCAAATGTAGCATGACGGTATCCTTTCAATTATCTCAAACCAAAACAGTCTAGAGGCCTATTAAAATTGTGTATGCTTTATATTTTCTGGGACCAGATTACAATCTTGAATAATTCAAAGCATTAATCACATTTGCTTGCCCATCTGTCTGTGAGTCTATCTATTCTATCTGTCTGCCTTTTTGTCTGTCTGTCTATACACTGAAATCCAACACTATGCCGTGGATGTATCCAGCCTCCCTGTTTCGTAATGTCTGAGCATTACTACTCATTGTCCAGGTATCGGTGCTGGTATGTGTTACCTGCCAGCGGTGGCGGTGCCAGCCTTCTACTTCGAGAAAAGACGTTCGCTGGCTATGGGGCTGGGAACAGCAGGGATTGGCGGAGGTGATAAGATAGATAGGTAGATAGATAGATAGATAGATAGAGAGAGAGA
>BMAT01002688.1:480380-492600 GCA_019649035.1 Elysia marginata | reverse complement strand
AACAAACAACAACAACAAAACAACTATGCATTATAACTGTTTGTTTTGTTTTATGGTTAAAATTGAAGTAGACCCAAATGGTTTAATTCTTATGCCCGTTCCATGATTGTGTTTTACAATAGTTCTTTTTGTCTCGTTGCTGTTTTGCTTTTTTTTAAAATGGTATTAATTATTTGAAGGAACTGTTCCGCTAAGCAAATACCGGTACCGTTAAATATTCTTTATCATCGTCCAACTTAGACAATTGGCAAGTTATGCGCAGATAAATCTCAACTTACAGTAGGCCTAGAGTAGATTTTGCTATAGAGCACCGCAAAAAAGGGACTGTGCTGCAAATTCGAAAGTATGTCTGTCTAAACGTTTTCTACTTGAACTAGTTACGGCATATTGAAAGAAAATAGATCTACGAGCTTATCGAGTGAAATAGGCCACGCTTGTTCACGAGTAGCAATAAAATGATATGATAGTACTATATTTAGAGGAACACTCAGAAAAGGATCATTTTTTATTACTTACTCTACTAACCATAGGCCTACAAAAAAGGATCTTCCGTCTTGTGAAAAGCGAGTGTTTCAGACACAAAATAGTAAAATAGTGAAATGATCAGTGTACGAAACATACGACGGTCGTCAAAGAAAACATTCGATCTGCCTTGCATATAAGTTACGTTAGGAGTTAGGACCATTAGGCCTGTGTCAGAGTGTGTCTATTTTAGTCAGCGTCACGAGAACAAGATTGTACCAAGGTACCTGTGATACCCTAGATATCTAGATCTATATTAGATTTGATTCTAGATCTTAGAGCCTTGAACAGATGGTCCTCAGAGCCTGAGCAAATTCACTTCTCTAGATCTAGATTCTAAACATACAATAGAGCCAATCGTTACACCAGGATCAAGTTCTATCACCCAGGTCTCAGGGAAAACAGGTCGACTAGATCTAGATCTATATATCTAGATATCTAGATGCAGTAGTAGATCATCTAGATATAGATCTAGACTACATTATAGAATCTATGCCCACAGACTTAAGTTACTTACATCTAGTTTAATGGTTCTCAAAATGTTTCGTTTTATACCCGAATCCTGGCTTTGGGCCACTGGCAAGACTGATGGAATGAAGGGGACGATAGGCCTGTACCCATTTTTAACACCAGCGGGCCAGTCCCAGGATTAAGCCGAAGCGGTCCGATCTATAGACCTAGATTCTAGATCTAGATTTCTCTTTTTTCTTAGACCTACTAAATTATGAATCTATGTACTACTAATTACTTGCATGATAAAGTTATCAATCTATAGGTAATCTATCTAGATCTATAGGTAATCTGCATGTTATCATTTTAAAATTATAAAATACCACCTGGTCGGGTAATAAATAATAATAATTGCATGGTGTAGGCCTATGACACCGGCAGCCAGTGAACATATATATAAACTATTTCTGATTTTCTTTTAGTTTTATAATATAATTTATCGATTGTGGATAGATCTAGTAGGTGAGGGAAATTCGAAGAAACAAGTAGCTTTTT
Source organism: Elysia marginata (assembly GCA_019649035.1). NCBI lineage: Eukaryota > Metazoa > Mollusca > Gastropoda > Plakobranchidae > Elysia > Elysia marginata. The sequence goes on along the minus strand of BMAT01002688.1, from coordinate 491,073 downwards.
TAATGCCTCTAGATCTAGATATATATAATGTATTAATTATATATTATAACCATTTAAAGACATGTCTCTGGCCTTAAAAAATCCAAGGCGTTTAACTACACTAGGTTTTAAAGTTGGCAATGACCTTTGTCGCTTTGAAACAAAAACAATTTGTAGGTCTCCTGTAAATCATAACTCATTGACCATGTAAAAATTACAATTCTAAAAAAATGACAAAATAGAAAGTCCAACATGGAATATTACACCTTGGGCGTATGACAAAATCTGTAAGGAAGTACCATTTAAAATGATATTCATGAATGTTGTAGTATAATATTACTGACATTTTACAACTATTGTTGTTTGAAAACAAGGCTAGGATCACCTGAGCTTGAGTTTTAACAGCCAATACTACTAGTTACTAGTACAAGCGTAGAAATTTATAGAATCCATAATGGGAAGGAACTGAAAGGTTGGACAGAGAGGTAGCGATATCCATACTAAAATCTGGCGTACATAGGGTTTACAATGATAGGTAGAATGGGTGTTGGTAAGAAGTGTTGCAAGATTTGACAAATTTGCAATTGCTAAGTAACTAGTATTTCATAACACCACCCAATGGACCCTTCACATGCACAGAGTCAGAGGTGAAGGAAACGTTGACAACTCAATATGTCAAGGCCTGCCTATGATTATTTGAACTGTGATGTGTTAGCCACCTGTCATACTCATATTTATAACCAGGTCCAGCCTCTTGTAAATCATGTGTATACATCATTACATGAAATTTCTCAGCAACATATCCAGTATGAAAGGGTACAATACAATTTTCCCTATAGATTTTAACATGCTCTGAGAAGCAAATTTGGCTGGTTTTTAAAGGGAAGGGTTTGACTTTGAGCACATGTAGGTAATTTGATTTCATATATAGGTATGAGTAGACTGGCACATTCCAATATTATTTCTTCAACACACTAGTAGGATTCTGATGGATCTGCAAATGTTGAATAGGGCTAATTCCTGGCCTGAAACAATCAATCAATGAAAAGGTACCCCTGAAAAGGTGTTATCTTTGTATTGTGGGCTGGAAATGGGGAAGTAGGAAAAAAGAAGGGTGATCAACAGGGTGTTAAATGACTTTTTCACGGTAGGTTTACAAGAAAACTAACCATATTAGAAGTGTTTCTTGTTATTAAATTTTGCGTCAATATTTCCCATAGCTGTAGTTGTAAAAATTATTTACATTTATAAGCTGTTTTACTGGGACGTCTGACACTTCCTAGGGTTGGGATTTACAAGCAAACTAAATACAAAAGTGTTTCTTGTTATTAAATTTTGCTGATTTACTCGGCTGGCTGACACTTGCTAGGGTTGAGATGTTCCAGAGTTTTGACACTGAGTTCCCTCTCACCAATTGCAGATATTTACAAATGATAATTATTTTAAATAGTAACTATTTTAATGTTTTTAGTTTTTACTATCCTACTTTAATTGAAAATGCAAATTGGATAGATGACTATTAGTATTACTATAATACTTACAAGTACTGTATTTAAGGTTTAAACATGCTAAGTACTGCATATTTTCTTCTCTATGTTTTTGTAAGAAGTAGAGCCTTCAGAGCTATTAAATGGTAAAATTCAAAAGTGACAAATCCAAGAATAAAATATTTGATACTGCTCAGATTCAACATACCTGTTCGTGAAGATTTTTAGTTTTATACTGATCAATTTATTTTCAATGCACCTTGTCATTTTGGTTTGATTTATAAGTAGAGGATGTTTAAAAGTTCTTACATCTCTGCTAAAGTACTAGTTTGAAACACTAATTGACCGTAATATTTTTAGCTCTCTATTTCGAGACAAATTTATTTATAATGGTACTGAAATTGTCAAATATTGAGTAGAAGTTAGAACCTTCATTTTTTTGTTTTAAGAATTTCAGATGCTATCAGGATTTTAAAAAAAACTTTTTATGTAAAATCTGTTGTTTACATTTTTAGAACCTCTAACAACCGTCAAAGGAAAGTGATCCAGCGAACTTTGTTTTTTTAATTTAAAAGATATTTTTTCTAGTTTTCTTTTTATTCAATTTTTTTTTTGAGGTTAATGATGGTTCCATTCTCACCTTAACATGGATATTTGACTAGCAAGGCAATGGGGCTTGTGAGTATTTGGGTTTAAGTCAAATCAGTCGTGCCGATGTTTATGAGATACTTTGTGTGGTGTGTTTGTCTACCTGCTTATCAATAATTCTTTAAAAGATTTTCTGTTGATTTGACCTCTTGAAATTTTATTTCTTTTTATCTTTCTCAGCCATGAATTTTAGACAAACTACAATTCTTGTCGCTGTAGCGGTTGTTCTCAGCACCCATGTGCAAAGTCAGGTAAATTAAAAAGTTGTATAGTGTTTAAGGATCAATACCTTTTTTAACGTACAAAGTTTAACTCTTCAACCTTACTTGAAGACTGCAACTAGTTACTAGTAGTTCAACGAAGTATAAAAGTTTTGAATTATAAAAATGTATTTGCAAAGTATTCCTAACATGCAAGTACTATTGAAACCCTCATCATAAATTTAAAAAAAATTGGGGAAACTTTTTGCCAACCGCTACAGGTTTGGAAAATGGCTTACACCCCCCTCCCTCAATTTTGTGTTGATAGGTAGGGTAACGCATCATTCTAGGGACATTCACCAAAATCTAGTCATTTTGAGTGGAAAACCGTGGAAAAATTATTTTTAAAAAATTTTGTGCTATATATATGCTTGTAGAACAAAGACTTTTTAATAGCATGGCAACGTTGTGATAAGAGAGAGTTCGAACAGGGAAGGCGGTTATGCTGGAAATTAGAGCCAGGCACACTGTCTCGCTCTGCTGAGAGCAAGAGGGAGGCGGGCCTAGCCCGACTCATGCGCTAGACTTCGCTTATGTAACATTGCCTTCTGTCTAGGCCTAGCTGCATTTGGCAGTAAAACTTAGCTATTCCAGCCTGGCTCTGAATAACTATAAGAATCTTTGGGAAGCTTAGGAGACGTAAAACTCATTGAAGAATTTAGGTTGGACTCAGCTGTTAGTTGTGTGAACTAAATCCCTGCAATAGATCTAGTCTATGTAGATTAAGGAACCATAATCTGGCTGTAGCAACTCATGATTTAGGACAAAAAGAGAAGGTGTGAGAGGGAGAGTCAAACAGACATGAATTAGCAGAGATCTAAAGACACAGTGAAACTGAAAAAAATTAATGTGTGTGTGGAGAGGGGGTGGGTAGAAGTGGACTAGGATGAAGAGGAGAAAAAACATAGGTATGAGGAGATTAAAAAAATTTGGAGAAGGCCTTGAGAGGAAACTCATAGACACAATTAGAGTTAGACGGACAGAAGGTAAGCCTAAGGAAAGAAGAAGAGAAGTAAAGTTTGGTATAGATTTACACAATAATTATGAGGACTTTGTAACTTGAGCTGAGTCCATTCTTACATTCATGACTTATCCGCAAAATTGGAGGCATTTTACAGTGGTACCCATTTTTAACGAGAACTAGAATAACGAGAACTGTTGGTATAAAGAGAGATATAAAAATCCCCGTTTTTCTCTCTATTTGAGCCCTATAATCTACTTTGGGAATAACGAGAACCTGGGTCAGCTTAGCCAGAAAAATCTCGGTAATAATGAGAACAGAGTGTTCAGAAACCCAGCGCGATGAGGTGGCTGAGAGTGAGAGAGTGGCGGAGGCCTTGCAGTTGCATCATTTAAAGTCCAAACCAAAATCTAGCAAAGTACATTGAAGCCTAGAACTCTATGCTGTAGGCCTAGGCTAGTGCCGTAATGGACACGCATTACATATATACAGAACAAAAATCACAGGCTTAGACACACGAAATTTCTACCCCTTCAACTTCTTCTGTCCTCCCCAACCCCCCCTCTCTCTCTTTCTCTCTGACCACAGTGTAGCCTGTAGATCTCTTGCAAACGCGCTCGCGAACCAAGTGACCATCGCTGCCACCGCCCGCACTTGTCGTGTGTGTGTGTTCGTACGATGCCTTTTGTTTTTGACAAGCTGAACATCGAGGTCTATGGATACCAATGCCACCCTACCAGTCCTTTTTTCAGCGGCGCAACATACTGCTCCTCTCACAGTCTCAGTCTCACCTCCCTCCCCCTCCACGCGCGGTTTAAACTGATCGAACTGAAGAGCTTGAGACTGAGAGTAACGATGTCGTAAATTTTTTGCCTATTCGCCCACGCATAGCCACACATCATACCCACATTGCCTCTCATGAGTCATGATTGAGTGGTAAAATTTAGTACTAGTAGGGCACTTCTTACCCCCCTTCTATGTGAAGCCTCTGTAAACCCATGGGAATAACGAGAACCCCTGCTATAACGAGAATTCAAGAAAAAACATGTGTTCTCGTTATTACCGAGTTTTACTGTATTAGTATTGTATATTAATCAAGACGTCCATTTGCAGTTAGCATTAAAAGTTTTTATTTTCAAACTAGTCTGTTAACTTAAATGACAATAGAAATAGATACCTTGAAATTGAAATCAATATTTATGACTTTTTTGTTTCAGAGTGTGAAAACAACATGTCAGACTGGAAAATACCCACCAGATCCCAAGTAAGCTTTGCTGTATCTAGAAATTGCTCTATGTTTACAAGGCATTATTTTTGTTTGAATTTCATAGTTCAGAACATTGTTGCATCAGTTTTGTTCATAAGAAAATATTCACTATTTAACAGCGTTCTACTATATTTTAAAGTTGATTTTTGGGGGGCATAGGGCAAAGAAGCTGGAATCTTGATCCATTTTTTTACATTTGCATTAGAGCTCAAAACAATTAAAAAAATTAAATTTGTATTATATTTACTCTAGAGTTTATATAAAAAGAATATGTTTAGTGTAAAAAAAACAACTGTACAGAGGATTACTTTTTAAGCTGTTGCTTTAAAACTCATAACAAATTAATAGAGAATAGGGAAATAAACATTCCAACACATGCTCTTATATTGGTGTCAAGCTAAAGGGTTTTCAGCCTTTTTGACAGTTAAAATGATTTGATGGTTAGCCTATGAAGAATACCAACAAAGCGTTTGTTTTACCACTTTCAAACATAAAAATGATCTGAGCAAATTTGATAGCCATGCAGATAGATTTGGGTAGCTAAGTTGGATTCAAAATCAGACCCGCTATTTTTCCATCTTTTCAAACTAGTAAAAAGATTGTGTTAGTGTCTTTGTGTGCATTGTGAACAGCCATTGTCCCCACAGATTTTCATTTGTAAACTAGAGAATATTTGTTTTTGCTTTTCCTTATTTAAAACTGCTTTGGCTCAAACTTTTTTTTTATTACTGTTAGCTGCAACGTTAATGTCAATTGTTGGAAAATTTCTTTTTATTAGGTATCAACATATCTTCTATAATTTCTTGAAAACTGAGTTGAAATTTATCTAATGTGACAATGTAGCAAAGCAAACCTGGACTGGTGTTGTAGCCAGTTAGTTTGGCACGTTTTCAATCCTTCTTGTAATCATTCTTCAATGATAACAGCTGACACTTATTGTACCTGCTGTCAAGTGACCTGGCTGATTAGATACAGGTGGTGACCTTTGACCTCCATGCTGCTTTCTATTCAGCTTTATCTCTCTCGGGTGATAATTATCAGAATGGGAAGTCGGTGAATGAGAGGTGAAACTGTTATTTTAAAAACCAAATGGTGATGATCTGAAATGATGAAAAAAGTAATTGGAAAAATATATCACTTGCTCATTTTGTCAGTATACCCAGGTCAAATTTTCCCATGCAAACATATACTCTTTGAGTGATGCTGTACTTTAGTCTTTTAAAAAATCTTTTACTGCCAAAACAAAAAGGAACAGAGAAAAAAGCCCAAAATATAATACTTAATAAACTTGCAATTATTCATGAAACCCCATTCGATGTTGATTATTTTTAGATCATAATGATCTAGTTTGAGAAGTTATTGGTCCTGGTGAATACTTTTGTTGATGTTAATTTGTTAAGTCTAGTCTGAAATACATGATTGACTAAACAAAGAATATAATTTAGGTGCTCTCATTTTGGTTACACATATACTCAGCTTAGGCTCATTATACCATACCTATTTTCTTTACAACGAATAAAGGCAAAAGTTTTGCCCAGTTGTATGTTTGATTCATATTGATAATGAACTTTCTAATAACATGTTTTAAAAAATTAAAAAAAAATAACTTCAGTATTCCTCCTTCCAAATCTACCATACCTAGGGAATGGGATGAAAGACAAGATTTTGTTCATTGCGCTTAGAAGTTTGTAGGAAAATCTCTTGATAGAATAAGGTTAATGGTGAAAAGCCTTGTTGCACAAAGGCAATAGTCTCACTGAGCTTTTAATCTTAAGTGTTACTGTGATTACACTTGTATAACAAGCAATTGTTTTGTATTTACCATTGTAAACAATTAATTTTCCAATGCCTTCTGGCCCCTGAATGTCAGATTCAACTTGCAGTTCTGATTTTATCAATTAAAAAACAAAGACCATTTGAATGGTATTTACTACTGCTGCCTTTAAAAGTTGTTCTTTTTCATAAAAATAGTTCACAATCACATTTCTCAAATACTTGATTGTGCCTTGCAGCTTTTGTTGTTCATCTTACTCTTAAAAAATCAAACTGTTTTGGAAAAATCAGTAATAAAAATGAAAGCAAATGCTAAACTCCAGTAGTTATAGTTTTTATAAAATTAAAAAGCTATTTATATCACAAGTATGCTAATTTTCAGGTTTTTCACCCTTTTATTATTTATTGTCAAAATTTGTTTATGCCATCTTTGAAATACAAGATGAAAAGCTATGCTCATTTTCATGTTATTTTTTTTCAAAATCAATTGACATCCTTGGTATCAATTATCCAAGGACGAGGAGGATGTTATGAAGTTTTTGAATTATTTTAATTTTTGTGTGTGGAGGGTTGAGGGTTGGGGGGAGGGGGCATTTATCCTAAGCCATTTTCATATATCAATCATTGCTTTTGTTTGATGGCCATATAAGATGCACGTAAGTAAGATAGGTGACAAGAAATTTGCAACATTTAGTTTGAAAGCCCCGCAAAAATTTTCTTAAGAAAAAATACATTTCAGTTTCCTTTGCTAAAGAATATTTTTATATAATTGCAAACCATATTTAAACTTAACAGCAATTCATAATTTATTCACTAGTCTGTAGGCCTACTTAAAAAACAAAAATCGTTTTTTTATAAGTTTTAAACTTCTACACAACCAGTGACATTTTAATAATCTTTATTCCCGATAAATGTATTCAATTGTAGCTTTAAGCTCAATGATATGTAAATTAAAAAAAACAACAACCCAACTACTGACATTTCCTTCTGAACAAACTTTTGAATTACATTACAACAGCTGTTTTGTGGGGGTATTACTTTTTATGTTTTCATTCTACTAAGGCATTTTTATTTAATTTTTTTGTTTACTTCATGTTTTCAGAACAAAAGTTGAGGCCTATGTCATCAACTTAGACCTCCCACCAGAGCAGAGATGGACAGAGCTGGCAAAAGCTAAAGGCCCTCAAGTAAAAATTTAAATTTGCATTTATAATCAGCGTAAGATCCGGCAGCATCTATGATTAACCTGCAGCGCAATCATAATCATTTTTTATATTATTGTATTGTGAGGTTATCTTGATGAATCAGTCACAGATAAATCTCTTTTATAATTCCATTGCGTTTTTGACAATTTCTTACTTAAATTAAAATTGTTTCTAAAAAAAGGGGAAAGTTTACAAATGAGGCCCCCAAACATAATATTTTATAGATGTTTTGTCATGAATCTGAAATTAAAAGCAATATGTTACCTTCAACTGGCTTTAAATGAAATCAATCACTCAGATATCAAGTTTCCTGTGGCTTGTTGTGTGGGTTCAATTTTCAAGCTGTTAAAACGCTTAAAGGGCGATTTATTTACCATACTACAATTTTTTTTTATGTTCATATAATTAATTGAAACCCTTTGGAAAGTAATGTCTGTATCTAATAAAATTGATTTTATTGAAGACATTGGCCCTGTATAAAGTATTGTGAAGAGCTTGGTGAGTAATAACAAAAGGCTCAAAGTTCAGCTCACTGCCAATGGTATCGATAATGCGAAACATTAAGCATTTAAAAGCGAGATGCTAAAAGTCCTTCTTGTAGGAATGGTTTACAAAATAAACGCTTTATTACATAAGTCTATACACCATATTGATGCAGGCACATCAAACCTCTGATTTTAATATAGGAAAAGAAGCCACATCAGAGGTTTGATGTGCCTGCCATCGATATATCTCTTTACCTTTGCAAATGAATTAAATATTGGACGTTGTAACTTTAGAAAGAAGATTTTTGTCCCTGTTTTCTCTATAGGCCTATATTTTAAATCTTAAGAAGTGTTAATATTTTTTCTTAAAATTTTGATAGTTTCATGCTTTCTACAATTTTAGCTTGGCTTTTTTAAACTGAAATATAATAAAAAATATTAACTGTTTATTCTTTCAGATCAAGTATCTCATAGATGGCTTCAAGGAATTCATCAAAGATTTTGGCAATGCATCTAAATACATCATTGACTTTGTAGATTCGGAAGGTGTAAGTAGATTGAGATGACTATAGTTACCTGTATAAACTTTTTATGAGACAGCAGTCTGTAGCAATAGATGTTAGAGATTATTTGAAAATTTTACCTCCTTAAAGATCTTGTTCAATTTTTAGTCCTTCTCTGTTGGAAATTAATCTCAGTTTGTACACAGTATAAATCAGTGCTATTGCTATCTTAATGGAGCTGAGGTCTAAATTGTCAGTAACTTCTCTTAAGATGCGCAACAACCTAAAACTTTGTAAACATAAAAACTTTACAATATGATGTTTGAAAGAAAGCAGCCTTTAAAAATTTATGTAGGCATTTTTTTGTATTCAACTGAAGTCTCTGAGAGCTTGTCAACAATTCAATTTGAAATGTGAATTAGCGGCTGGATCTAAAGATCTAGACCTAGATATATGAGATAGTCATTGTAAAAGATGAAGTGTGTTCAAAAAGCAAGATTTTTTTCATAATGTGAACTGTGTTGTGAAATTTATTTACTTTCTTGGTGCACCTTTTCCTGCGAAATTCAGTTTTGGAGCATACACATGAGCTTTTGTTTACCAAAGTTCTATATATGTTAAAAATTTTGCAAAATGGAAAGTAAAAGCTTACAATGAAATATACAGAATTCTGAAACATAAAATAACACACGGAAAGGAAACTGTAGGCAGGCATAAGGCTTATAAAGTATCTGCCTTAATTCACTTTCACCGTTTGTAAAAGGGGCAAGTTGGCTAGTAGTTTTATTTGATAGAGAGATCTTTAAAAACATTACCATTGCTTTCAATGGAAATAAATAGAACTAATTGCAGTTAGTATAGAAAAGACTTTTTTTATTACTTGCAGATAGTATAGAATAGACTTTTAAAAAATTCTCTTTGCATCTTTTCAGCTTTGCACTTTGAATGGCTATTTTCTTCTTTCCATTTCTCTTTGATATATATCAAAACTGTAATGATAAAACAAAGCTTTTTCTATTTAAGTTATCTTTAATTTGTTATGGCGACTGATAAGCTAGTTGTGAGGTGAGAAGGATGAAAAAGTTGCTAAGCTTGGAACTAATGTGGGAGAAGTTGGTATTTGTTTTAAGGTAGCAGAGAGGAGAAAAAAGGATTTAGATGTTAGTGAAGTGCTCATGAAGAATCCTTGTTTTTACCAAATGCAAGATGAAAACATTCATCTACAATTAAAAATTTTCCCTTTACATTTGTCTTTTATTGTTGTAAATTTTAATAAAATCCAGCTCCTTAGCAACTTCTTTTTTCAATGTATTATTTAAAGGTAGAAACAGTCTCAAATTTTTTCTGTATGCCACAACTGTATACCTTGTGAAATTCTTAAAGTTGTGTTTTCTTAATTTTAAAATTGTTTTTTTTTTAAATTAATTTTTTAAAAGCTAGAGAAAAATTAAAACTAACTTATTTCCCTCCAATCTCGTGGCCAGCTCTGTTTTATGGATAATTTGACTGTGAAGCTCTTCTGAAATACCACACTTAAAGCTCATAAATAATTTATCAAAGCCTAAGACTTGAACAATACTTGAGTGACATCTTTTTTGCATTTTTTAATTAACTCCATGTTAAAGAAAGTAACAAAAGTTTCTGGCACCTTGTGTACTGCTGAAGATAGGTATCAAGTAAGAGCTGTTTTATCAGAGGAATTGCTTGGCCTCCTTGCGGTTCTGATTCTCCTATTTTTTTTCCATCTTTCATTTTAAACAATAACATTTTTTTATCTATGGATTCAGATATACACTTTGCTTATAATGTCATTCCCCTCCAAATAATCTCTTTGCTTGTAACAGGCATCCCTGGATAAGACCCTACCCTATCCATTTGGTGGAGAGCTGAAAGGAATTTCTGCAGCTACAGGAATAAACCTGGGTCAGTTGAATATCTGAGAGCAATGAAAACATGACATTTCAAAGCAAAATTAGAAGAAAGTACCAATCAACATGATAATAGCAAGAAAAACAGGGCTAGTAAACATATTGAGACTGGATGCAACTGAAAATTGTGAAAACAGATGTATTTTTAAAAGCCAGCCACTAAGTTGCAAGTTTGGACGGGGGGGGGGGGGGGGGGG
>BMAT01002688.1:442226-456467 GCA_019649035.1 Elysia marginata | reverse complement strand
CTACTACTACTACTACTTTTACTGCTGTTGCTATTATTTTTTTACCACTGTATAGTCTCACTTACTAAATAAACTTCTTGTAATCCGGGTCAAGCACTTTAGAATTCTCTACCTAACAAGAAACTGCTATTGAGTTTGAAAGAGGAGCAACCTGATTATTTAAATGAAGTCCATGCTTAACCAAGGTCAAAAGCCAATAAGGGAGCGGAGGTAATAAGAACTGTCGCACATAACTAAAGGATAGACGGTGTCATAGAACCGATGGAAAGAAATCGATGGAGACTAAGTTGGATACATCATTGAAAAATAGATACGTAGGCTTTACTGATTCGAGGAAACCATCATACAATTCTTTGATGAAAAAAATAAAAGATACTAGAAAACCCAGAGAAAAAGTTGTAATTGAGCGATCTACATGCTATGGAAGTTCTGAATTAAAAAGTTGTAAATTGAAGAATATTTTGCTCTGATTTCTTTTTTTTCCAAAGCCATTGAATCTTTCAAGAAGATCTTACCAAAAAGTTTTTCAACAGAAAAAAGACACGTACAATTGTTTAAACATTTGAGCAATACGTTATGGCAGCACCTTGACGAAAAACTTTAAAACAAGGCATGCCCGCTAAAATTTATTATCACCTTTATCCTTAATACCATCAACATCCTCCTCATTTTCACCATCAGCATTATCATCACTGTCATCACCATTCTTACAACCATTAATGCTTGTCTTAACGACAATTGAACCCACTCACCAATTTCTAGGCTCATGCAAGGGAGCCTCGAAGTGCGGCTTCCAAATCCTTACGAGCCAGTAGTGACCAAACACGAACCAAACACTGAGGAAGACGTTCAGTGCCATGTTGGTCATGCGCGTCATTGTCAACAGGTCATCGTCGTCATGGAGATCTATGACGTCATCACGATGTCTGCGAATCTGCTTCCACAGAAGAAACACAAGCTTGAGGATACCAAAGCTTCCGCCGACCACAAGGTAGATAGGCAGCTTGGGCTCGCGCGGACATTCCCGTAGGTAGTTCACTCCTGGTGGACACAGTAAAAAAGTAGGAAGATGAGTAGCTCACACCTAGTGGGCACAACAGTAGAACCTAAAGAGAACTACACCAGCGTTGGGCCGTACGGTCAGACCCGACCCGACAGGTTTTGTTGGGTTTTGGCAAAGAGTTTGGACAGCAAGAGTGCCGAGCGACGCTGGCTAAGCGTATAGGCATGGTTGCTCAACAACAGAAATAGAGCCGGTAAACGCCAAAGATAATGAAGGGAAGTACAAACTCACATCGGTAGTGGTGTGCAGAGAGCGCATTATTTCGCCACTACAAAATACTACTGCAGCCTACACTAAACCACTAAGCGTATGTTTTGTTTACCGGCTCTATTCGCATACGCTTTTGTTAGCACTGTTGTTACAGAGCGTTAGGCTCAGTTGTCCCTTTTGCTCGCTATTTAATTCTCTTTGGTTTTGGACTGTCAAACAGCAACGCCAACCTTTTGATTCGGGGGTAGGCCTAGGACGCTGTGGTTCAGGGCATAACCTCCACGATAAGTAGCTGTCACAGTCTGACAGTCAGTCGTCAAGCTGGGGTGCTTCTGTAAACTGGATGTGAGAACATTTCGCAATTCCTATGTGTAACATGACTTGTGTTTTGAAAATGCGTCTTAAATTTTAATTTGTCTTCAATGTTCTAAAACTTCAAATGAGTAAAATCGGTATAAAACCGGTTTGTTTGTTTATTTGGGCGATAGGGCTTTTTACATTGGTGGTATCGGCGTAAAGACAAGAATTTTACCCTTTGTCAGCACGATAAAATAATGTAAACACAGGCATTTCGAACTGGTAGGCACAATAAGATTATCTTAAGACAGTATTTAACAATTTACACCTGGTGGACACATTCAGGTGGTGTTAAATAATAGACAAGTAGCTTACACATTGAAGATGTAATTGGGAAAAAAGAGCCAGGGTAAGTTTTTAACACAACATTTAAAAACACAGGTAGTCTCAACAGGTTGTATAAAGTAGAGAATTGGTGTTATGAAGGGCAGGTAATTCATGCCTAAGACATCCATTTTAAAAAATAGAAAGTCTAAGGAGAGACAAAAACATAGCAAGTGCATTTTTAGATGAATCACTCAAGCATATCTTCTTGTTATAATGAAAGGAGAAGTGAACTTTCAGACAGAAAAGGCTTTTTTTGTGGGGGGCTTAAAAATTGGGAAAATTAGCCTATCCATTTCAAATCACACTAAATTGATGTAGGCCTTAGAGGGCATTTAGAATGGTGTATGATCTCTGCAAATAATTATGCTTTTTTAATTCATGTGAAAATCATAGTGCATATCCAAGTTTTTTCTCCATTTTATATCTGTTTTCGGTTTCACTCGGACGTCGAAATGCGTTCATGACATGACGCGTTTGCAGGCTGGTGCTGATTAAAATGTTGTTATATACGATGAAAGATTACAGTGCGAAACGCAAATTTGAACAATGGTAGATTTTTCATACTTTGCACGTCCTCGCTAGTGCGAAATTTTCAGCTTATGCAGTTGGGAAAAGAACAGACTTTTTAGTTTAATGAAAATGTTCACCAATGTTTGTGTTCTAGATTTCGAATGAAGGCTCTAGGTTTGCTGACAATGATAAACTTAAATGCACATCTAGACCTAGGTTTTTTAAAAATCTAGATCTAGGTCTAGGATTAGTAGTGTCATTTGTTCTTGAAAATCCTGCTCAACCAATCAAAATTTATTCATCAACATGCCCAGCCCCTGGAGTATCCAACAACGTTGTCTACAAAGAGATCCTCCAACAGTAATTCCAGGTAGAACTATTAGCCGTGTGAACTACTTGACCTCACACTTACAGCGACAGTCTACACATTTTAAATTAACTCATGTTTAAATTATTTTATGTGAGCTATACATTGTGGTATAAAGTTGAATATTAAATATTTTAATGGATGCAAAGGGATAACCATTTTTTTTCTTTTTCAGGTGATACATAATTTATGCGATTTATAAAATAATTATGCGGATTGGGTTATAATTTTGCGGATAACAAAGTTTTCACGGTCCACTGATCCGTTCGTAGAACGGGCTCTTCAGCTAGTTAATATAATGGACCTTACATACACACCATCAAATTTTCATTTCACGGAGTTTTTGGACAATCCCAAAACTTTTGAAAGCACCACTTCATCCTTTTCATACACAATATCAGACTGTTTACACAGGAACGATCTGTTACCTCAGTAGAGCAAAGACAAATTAAGATACTCAATAACGGCGGGTAGGAAAACAAGGATACTTACCTATAGCTGTCATGACTAAAGGCAGGGCAAGAAGAATTAATGTGAACACAGTGACTGGCCCTGAAATAAGAGGAAGAAAAAGATGTTAGATAAGCAATATCAAAAGTTATTTGATTGATATAGTCCTGAGTATTGTTGCTGCAGACGACGCACCCAGAGGGGCAAAAATAGAAGCAAAACACAACTGAAATATCCTTTTTCAAAGGTTTGATTATTTCAGCAGTAACGTCAGGTATTTTACTGTTTCATTGTGTTTTTCCTGTTACTAATGACTTATATGTTTGAAACTAGCATTTAAAAAACTGGTAAAGAAAGTTTGAATTTTTTCCTTTCAATCCTATTGTAGACAACAATAGCAAACTCATGACGTTGTGCAATGAGCTTTTGATATAAAAATTGCAACTCAGTATGGTTACATGAAAAAAGGCGACCTGTTTTTTTCCAAAACACTCCCCAGACATCAGATTTCTTTTCCAAACGTAATAAGCACAATGTAACACAGGAGAATACCACTAGATGCTTACTTGGATTAAAAAATGTTGATGTTTTTTGCTTTTTATATAACTTTGATTGTCTATTTTACTACGCTTTTTATTTCAACTGACAATGATTGAACCTGAGCATGCGCTATAGTGAAACTGTTTTACTCGATAAGTAATCAGAACAATAAGTAATCAGAATTTCCAACAAAATCTATACCTCAATACCTTTATCTTTTCTAATATTGAATATAACAGAATAAGAATAATACCATATTTATTAGTTTGAAGGCACCTAGGCAATACTAAAAACCCGATTCTCGTCCCTCACGAATACCTCTAACAAAAAAGTATTTGCAAATAATTTTCAATAAATCTATAAGCCTCATATACAATACACCAAGTATAATTAAATTTTTTGCCGTTTGGTTTGCAGTACGTATCGGTAGCGATCAATGCATTGACAGCAGCTGATGTGAATACTTGTTATTCTGAACTCTCTTCTCTTTCTGCATTTTAAAAACCCTACCATATTTTATGCTTAATCTAAGCGAGACATGACATAAGGGTGAACACAACTGTGCTAACGTTTGTCTGGATTAGTTATTCTCTTATAATAAAATGTTGGTTTCATTCTGTTAAATTCACAAAAAAAACTTTCGACCACAAACTCATAGACTTTTTATTGATTCTTTATCAGACTTTAGTGACTTTTTCTAGACCAGTACATTCTTTTTCTCCTCACGCCATTTCTCAAGTTTGCGTTTTGTCGTTTTGTCAATATGCTCACTGACTTGCCAAAGCACATACCTCCCTTACACCCTACCCCTCTCCTTCCTCCGCCTGCTCCACTGCCCAACTCTATACCATTCTTGTCAGGTCAGTCGTGCCAACGAAACCCTCAATACTATAATAATATTATAGATCTTTTATAAATGAAAAACTACTCTAAATGACAATTATCTTGAAAGCACATAGCGACAGGTGCGATGTAATCTGTTGCTTAGGTCTACAATATCAGTACGACATTAAGATAATGCAAAGCAAAACATGCTCTCATTAAGATAACAAAAGATGCACTAGTGGAAGTTACATAGATGTTAAAAAGAAACTTGGACGTTTATCTTTTCCTACTGAGCCCGTCTTTTCTCCAACACTTTGCAGTATTTAGATAAAAAATGTCACCAAAGTTCTATTCTTTTTATTTATTATAAAATAATAATAGTTAACTGTTACAAGTTGATAAACTAAAGGGAATAACAAAAGTTTAAGCGCCTCATATAAAATTAAAATGTAAAAGAGCTAAGTTCAAAACGAGATAGAATTGCTCACTCAAATTTTTAAAAGTGTTTAACTTTAAGTTTCTAGCGCAAAAGTGTCAGGGTATGTAGGAGTACACGTAGCTAAAACCTTATCTATGCGCCTAAAACAATTTTACTTTCATATCGAAGAATACATGTTGAGATCTAATATAAGATCAATCATTTTGACAAACAGGTTCATAACTTCCCTTAAAAGAAAAAATTACTTTAAAAAACCTCAAATTTTAAAACGAAATGAAACGTAAATATCCTGCGTACTTAATGTATAACATAAAGACATGAATATAAAAAATAATGTTCAGACAATTCGCTTTAAAAAGAAAAAGAAATAAATGTATAGGATATGAATGAAGTTAAAACAAATAGCTAAGTGATGCTTTGTTAATTCAACGTTAGAACAATAGTTTCCGTGGAGTGTTAAAAAAACTCAAAACAATACAGTTTGGACTAGATTTCTTTTCGACGGTACAAAACCTTTAATTGCGAAATGCCTAAAGACTTCTATGTTCTCTCCTGGCATTAATGATCACAGTGAGACTAGTCTACCACTTTAGAGGTCTACTGCTAATGTAGTTGCATTAGCAAACGGTCGCCATTGACTGAGTCGGCCGTGCTGGGCTCCATTTACAACTTGTAATGAAAGAGAAATGCTTGCGGAAACATCCTCTGCTCTGTCTTCAGCAACATTTGATGTGTGCGGTTTTAAGATGATAGGACGGTTGTAGGATTGCAGGAACAAAAGGAGAGAAAAAGAATGGAGGTATCAGAAGGGAGATAAAAAGAAAGATAAAAGTAAACAGCTAAAAATAAACAGACTGAAAGAGAGGTGAACACAGATGTAAATCAGGACGAGAAAACGAAGAGTTGAATAAGGGAAAAAAGTGTAAAAGGAAGGAAAAATGAAAATTGGCGGGAGTACCAAATGATAAAAAACGGTTTTGAAGTATAAAAAGAAGGAAAAAGGGTTTGTAAAATTGCAGATGCATAAATAGAATGACACGAAATTGTTTGAAGAAGAGAAGAGGGCGTAACATAACAATATGACAATGGAAATAACTAAAGTATCAGGTGTAGATTCATACGATGGAGGAGAATTAGCACAACAAGAAAGAAATAGGGAAATAGAGCGGGATAGTTCGAATCAGCGCATACAAGAAAATACAAATGCGGGATATGCAATGTTTGTTTTGCACCCACAGCTGGGACTCAGTTATAATGTAAACTATTAACATACATATTTACTCAGGTATAAATATCCGAAATTTTGGAGAAATAAGGAGTAATAAAGGGAGCAAAAAGGAAACTGTTGTGAGAAATTAAGATTTTTAGAGAAAGAGAGAGAGAGAGATGTGGGAGAGAACGAGAGAGAGAGAGAGAGAGAGAGAGAGAGAGGGAGGGAGAAAGAAAGTGAGAGAGAAAAAGAGAGTAAAAGAGAGAGAGGTGGGAAGGAGCAAGAGCGAGAGAGACACACAGATAGAGAGAGAGCGAGCGGGAGAGAGAGATAGAGAGAGAGAGAGAGAGAGAGAGAGAGAGAGAGAGATTATATAGCTCTTATAACAAGGGAAATAGTTTTGATGCAAATACTAGGCCTAATGCATTACTATTTTGATAACCAGTTTCAAACAAAAGAAAGAAAGTGCTTTAGAAATCGAAAGAAATGTTTAAAATGCTTTCCTTCCAAATTGCTTGTTCCTTACACAGAGTTTTATTATGTCTTTGGTTCCGCAATGCCCTTTTCTTCCAAGAAAGGGACAAAAGTAGCGATCAATGACAGAAAAACACATACAGGTTTATTGACTCCAGGCTAAGAAATCTCAAATTGGACGAACAAAGATCTTCCTGTTTAATGGTATCAGTGTGCTAAACACGCCAAGAGCAGGGATATCAATAGAATTGTTTTCTTCCATCTTGTATTAAGAAGTAACATATAAATGGAATGTCATATTTAGAACTATATGTTTTAAACGGTTAACTTAAAATTATCTTAATGCTTTGCTACATAAATTATTACAATCTAGATCTAGATGATCTTTTCACGAAACAATACAAATCTTTAATTTTTTAAAATTTATTTTGCCAAGAGAAGACATACATATTTCGTTTTGTTAAAATGGTGAAGGTGAAGGTGCTAACACCTGACCTTGCCAGACCTCTCTCAGAGACTGCCCCTGTCCTTGCAAAATGAGAGAGCCCCAACTATAATATCAGTCATATAAATAGCACGCAATGACTAGTGTTCCAGAAGCCTATAGTTTGCCAACCCTCAAGACCAAATTTGTCTCTTCGTTTTAAAGAAAAGACTTCCTTGCAAAACATTTTGATCATACAGGGCGCCATACCTCGAGATAAAACGTAATAACTTTTGATGCAGCAGCTTGATGTCCTAGAACTAACATTATATAGGGTAAAAACATACAAAGGTTATATTGCCTCTGTAAGATTTACATTACGAGTTTGGCTCATGGTGGCGAGAGAGAGAGAGAGAGAGAGAGAGAGAGAGAGAGAGAGAGAGGGAGGGAGAGATTAACTTTAGACAAAATTGTTTTAACTTCTTTAACGTGACGGAAACTAATGTTTACTTCGTCTTCAATGTACTCCATTTAAGCTAATTTAAGCCAGACCCAGAAAGGAACAAACATCCGTCTTTAGATTAAGAACTGGTCATAACAGATTGGCAAAACACATGTTCAGAACTTTTAGAATAGGGGAATCAGAAATGTACAAGTGCGGAGACTCTGCAGAGACAACTGAACATATTCTCCAGGAATGCTTGCTTTATAAAGAAAACAGAGAAAAAATTTGGGAAGCTACTGCAGAACTAAACACCATGTAACTATTTGGTCCACTCATAAAACTAGAATAAGAAATAAAATTTCTGGAATGACGAATATACATCCTTAAAAACTAAACATTTGGAGAACGCAAAGAAGAAGAAAAGGAAGAAGAACTCAGACTACCAATGATGTTGTTTTTAACCCGAAAAGGTAACAGGCAGGCTGAGCGAGGAATAAAAAACGCAAAATAAGCATTGAATCAAAGCAAAACTTAAAAGACCATTCATCCGATTCCAGGTACTGCATAATCATAATTTTCGATGTGTAATTATTCAATACCTAGGTTCTCCATTGTTTCAAAAACTTTACCCACGGTTCAGAATGCATAGCAAAAGGAAAAAAATGTTCTTGCTGGCTTCTAGTTTCAGTTATCTCTTCACTGTTTTCGACTTCACCAACTATTTTAAAAATTATCATAATAATGTGAGATGGCGATCTGATAAAAGCCTTCTACAGTCGGCAGCCCCTGCCACATTGTCATACGCAACGATAGTTCCGCCAAACAAGACAAGAAGTGCGATTTGTCAAAGTCAAGAAAACAGAGTTTTTCATAATGCGCTTATTCCACTAAACTCTTAGCATTTCACATTGGTTAGCCGACCAGACCAATACCAACCAAACTTGCCCTTCGAACTAAAAATGGGACAGCAATCAAAACGTATCACTCTACAGTGCTGGCAGTTTATTTGCGTATCCTTAGCATAGTACTCATTAAACGTATGGGTAAAGAGAGGAAATGTTTATAAAAAGCCTCTGCCAAGGACCAAACCCCAACCAATCAAGCCATTGTCCGAACCCAAGACCTCACTGTCCTGGAGCCGAGTGTATACCACTGGACCAGGCGCTCCGAGCCACGTTAAATAAGCAAGGCTGTAAAGTAAGAGCAACTCACACGTGCCTCCCAAGATGAAGAGCGACTTGTGGATGAAGTCACATGGGTGTCTCGCCTCGTTGCTTGCCTCGCTAATGCTGCCAAGGAGGGAGAAATGGTTGTCCGTGTCCTCCACTTCGGCCCACAGTACTGTGCTTTCATACACTGGCTTGTCGTTGGGGGGAGGTGTCAGCTAGATGTCGAAAAGAGGAGATGGGGTGGGGCAGAGAGGGGTGTTAAATAAGATAATCGCATATCAATTTTTGACTTGAGTTGGTCGCACCAACATTACAGGCGCGGATATAGATATCACGTAAAAAGGGAAAATAAGTAAATACCCAAAAATTATTAGAACGCATATGAAAAAAAAAACCAGAAAAGACGAAAAACAAAAGACAACCATAACAACCATACCGCCTAAAATATTCTCAAAACACCGTTTGTAATTTCGCAACAGGAGTATGCGATTACCAACAAAAAAAATAGTTTATCCTTTTGAAACACGCAAGCACAAACATCTGATGGTAACGGCGGTGACAAGTGTCTCTAAAGCACCTTAGTTTGGTGTAAATTGTACTCATGGACGAGGATAAGAGAGCACAACAAAGCCACAGAAAGTTGACACATCAACTGATAGATGCTGTAAGATGGGGTTGATTATTCTGCTCCGTGGTACTTTTGATGTTTAGGTCAATGATAGCTACCGATACGATAATGTGTACGTTAACAGGGAAATGCCTTCTGAGTACGTTGATTTTGCTGGAAAGAAGAAACAAGAATAAAGTGGTACAATATCACCTACTGAAGTTAAAAAAGAGAAGATCTGAGAAAATTTATCTACAGAGTGAGAGAGTTTGCATTTTAATGTAGGCCGCTAACATTCAGACATCATTACATGTCGCAATTCCTGTCGATTACAATGAAGAGTCGCCAGCTCATTAAGAAACCGCAGTAACTTTGAGCTCAATTTTATTGTCCTCACTACTCTAAAAAGTAACATCCCATATGAGATCGACCAATAGAACACTCATGTATCGGTTTGGTGACCCAACCTGTTTGATAAGGGAACCTAAAAAGACCTAATCAGACTTTTATAATATCGTAAACGAATGTAATCTACACTTTAACACTATTTTTATTATTCAAGGGTACTCTTGATCTAAACTACTCCTATTTATAAAGGCAATACGTCAATCACTTTTCTCTCTTTACCGCTTTATCAACATATAGCGAATACAGAGAAGCAGACTGAGCTTATAAAATTCAAATGATCAGGCACCGACGCATCTTTAAAGATTTTTATTTTGAAAGAAAGATCCATCAATGTAACGTGTACTCCTGCACTTGAGGCCAGTCTGCCTAGCTGTCATGATGAGCTGGGCAAATTGGACCCGATCGATCCTTTAACTGGTTAATTTATAAGATGAGTAAAAATCTCGCCTTTACTTTGCTTAAAGGCCATGGTTTAACAGGAGCGAGAAGTTTACACTGCCTTTGAGCATTCTTATATGATATTAATTAAATGCACTCAATAGCATTGTAACCCCTTCTCGTTATTACAGACATGTACCTAATGGCAATGTTATTTAATTTGCAGCAAAATCAAAAGTGTTTAATTGGTTGCTTTTGCTATGCTCTCACTGATCCATACTCTCCGTGATTTCAGTGGCGAGAAAAAAAAGTTATACATAATAATAATGGACAGACGCGATCAAAGCAGCAAGAAATATAAGCTTTTGCTGTTAAAAAATTGGACACAAGACAAAAAGGGAAAAACCATAAAAAAGAAGGTAAAAAGGAAAAACCACTGATGGCGTAAAAAGCGCTCTTACGGCGAAACTTTAAACTTTCTAACCCAGGTAATTTGATGAAGCTGTTGCTGGCCCGCAAAACCCGTATTAGCAGCCTGCAGGCTAATATGTATTGTTGCCATGGCAACGCTGCTTTCGTAACAACAAACATCCGCGAGGATAATTAGGTACACTTCACTAATTGAGGAAGAGAATTAAAGTACAGAAGGATTAAAGCTACCTTTTCCGTTGGAAAAAAAGCATGTTCTTTGGTAAGCTTATTATTACATTAGATCTAAAAGCCTTGTTGAAAAGACCCTAGATGTACTTTTTCTTATATGAAGTTATGAATTTTGGGCATGAGGCTATAGCAAAGGAGAAAAGAAAAAAAAATGCGATACAATAATTGTATGCATGTCTCTTGCAATAAGAATTTTAAAAAGAAATGAGTTTGGTTAATATGAAAAAGTTTACAGAATCTTGTAGTTTATGAGAAATTTTAAGTATAAGTATATTACACAGGTTTAAAGTGAAAATGTTCCAAAATTGACCATGCTTTACTCTTCAGAATTTTGATCGCTTAGGTATGAAGGCAAGTTTCTGGCCTCGGAGTTGAAACCCTGGTTTTCCGTCTATATTAAATTACCCGGTGTGATGTAATGTCAACTAAAATCAATGGTTTTTATTCTGCTCTCCCAGCTCGGGGCACCCGGCATCTCACCAAGAATCTATTACTCTTAGGTAGTTTTTGCTGCTGATATAAGTATGGTCTCAGGATTTGGGTCATTTTATATCCTGCAATCTAAAAACCGAAAATGAAAACGCATTGGCAAAGTTTCTTCAAGAAAGACGTCAGCTAAGCTTCTGGTGGTCACATAAAGCATTCAAAAACTTCAAGATTAAATAAATGGGTAACTGAAATCAAACTAAACGAACTATATAGTTATATATATTGTTATATTGTATAACACAAGTGGTTAAGCCGTTTGGCCAACCAACCTTGAAACCTCCGTAAGCGGTATGCGTGACGTCAAATGTAAAGGCCGTGCTTTTAGAAGGGTCGCAGCCATTGAGAGCACTCAGAGGCGACACATCAGCTGACGACGTTTCGAAAGGGGTCCCGTAAGGGAACGGGCTGGGCGTTAGGTGTCCATAGAAACTATAGCAGCTATGACGATGTCTGCTATTGTAGCCAGCGAGGCCCGAACTTCCGTCAAATCCAGTGTGGCTCTGCGAGGGGGAAGGGCTAAGACACAGGGTCGGGCTAGGTGTAGGGGCGGATTCTCGCCTACTACTGCCCCTACTGGCCGTACTAGAGCGACGCCTCTGCTTCCTCACCACCGTGCCTGTTCGAGTCAGCATTGACATGATTTCTGACACTGGTAGAGAAAGCGTCAGCTAATGGTCAGAACTTAAAAAGAAAAATAACGCTGAAAATGCCATCACTGTCTTGATTCATGCCATTCCGGGAAATTTGAGAATGTGTTTAAAAAAGCTTATCGTGTACACGTTTTGCATCTCCTTCAACTAGAAGGCGACAGGTTTCTTCATGTTCGTTTGAAGCTGTCCTCGTTGTGAAACCCCCTTACATTGTAACCATTTGAGTATTTTCACAAATAAAAGTCGATACCTTTTAAACACAGAAAATAATAATATCTTGTTAAAACCATAGCCCATCAATATGTGGGTACCACAGTCTCTTGATAATCACTGTATGTCATCTAATAAATGTTTAAGCTTAGCATTCTTACTATAAAAGAGCAAGGCTTTTTTTTTTGCACAGCAAGTAAAATTTAGGTAAAAATAATGAAATCTTTTAACGTCAGTCAAAATCTAATGAGCAGCACACAAGAATCACGTATATTTATTTTGTTTAAGGGGGACGGTTGTTAAAGTAATAACGTTAATAAGCAATCATGTTTATCTTACCTAAAGAAGACACATAGGATATGACGCTGTTGATCTAGAGAGAGAGAGACAGAGAGAGATATAGAGAGATAGAGATACATGGGGGGATAGAGCGAGGGAGAGAGCGAAAGAGACAGAGCGAGAGAGAGAGAGAAAGAGAGAGAGAGAGAGAGAGAGAGACACACACACACAGAGAGACAGAGAGATTTAAAACTTAAACCGTACCTTATTCTATAAAACCCTTAAACGACCGAAAAGTCGACTTGAAAATCCCATCTTTACTACGAACATCAATCTTTACGAATGTGTTAATGAATGCCGTTAGATTAAACATACAAGTATTAATTTTGTTCGTTTTGTTTGTTTCCCAAGTCATGACTGACTTTGCGAATTCTAAAGAAGATGACGCAAAGGTGACGCTTGCTGTCCAGCCGGGAATCGTGCGCATCAGTAGTGGCACAAGCTCAAAAAGAGCGGTTAAAGGTTTGCTCAACAGACCTCTAATTTCAAGTCTGAGCTTCAGCCAAATTGTTAATCTCTCAACCTTTTCTTCATAGAACATAGAGACCGAAAAGTCTCAAGAAAAGACAAATATCGTCGTCCATGGACAAAAAGAAAATGGACCATGGTTTAAACCGCTGGTGTAAAGATTTTCAAAGTTCCTCCTCGGTATTCTTTACTGCAATATTATAATCAGCCTTGTTAGGCGGTTATAAGGTTTAGACACTTTTGTTCTATCTAACCTCACAAGGACATTTTGAACGTTTCATTGTAGAGAAACGGAAGAAATGTTATAACGCAGCTAAAAAGACTTAAAATATTAGATGCAAGTTGTTGTTTGGATTCCCGGAGCGCTATCTGCCCGGGTGTGAATTACTGTAAAAGTGTATTGTTTATCTCACTGTAAAGTATCTGAATTTAAATCTTTTGCTCATATCTATTTTGTAACCATCTTTTTTCTCCTTCTTTTATAATGTAATTCCTTATTTCTNCCCCCCCCCCCCCCCCCGCGTTCTCAACTGTAAACCGCTGCCGGCCTCCCGGCTATGACGCAATAGATTTGGTGTCCTAACATTTTCAACTTTGTATCTACTGGTTCCTCCCTATAGAACCCTACTATCTCTCTAGCGTTTAAAACATTAAATTTTTCTACCTTACAATTTACTGGCTTCTGCATGCTCCTCTTCAATTTCGCCCGTCCACTGCCCCCCCCCCCCTCTCCTGTTTCTTCAATCGTGTTTCGAGGCCGGCTTGTTGCCATAAATATTGCTAAATTGTCAAACAAAATCATCTTGTCTAGAGATCTCCTTCTTTCTAGATCTATAATTTTTAAAATCTAATTTTCCCCTTCCCCTGTCCATGTTTTTTTTGTTATTTCACCGTCTAGGTTGACAAAAAGCTTTTGGCATCTCTAATACAGAATCGATTGGTCGGAGAGGCGAATTGTTTTCATAAATTCTTGCCGCAGCTTTCAGGTATCTGCTTCCATGATAAGCACTTAGATAAACATTTTCGTGCTTTCAGTGCGCCAGGCACTCAAACAAAACAGAGAAGCAAGAGACACCTGAATGAAAGAAAGGCCCAACAGCGAGAAAAGGTATAAGAGTTAAAGATAGAAATGGAGAGATAGGTGTTATGCAGGTGACAAAAAAAGAGGACAAAAAGAAGTATAACGTAAAATGCGGAAGCAGAGAGAGAGAGAGAGAGAGAG
>BMAT01002688.1:427668-438774 GCA_019649035.1 Elysia marginata | reverse complement strand
GGAAGATACAAACCAAAGAGAAGGCGTTTATAGGAAACTCCAAAAAAGCAGAAAATAGACACGCAGAAGGTAAGCCTGTGGAAAGAAGACAAAGCCGATGTAGATCTATATTACGACATTATGGGGACAAAAAGAAAAGAAGGGAACTTTTTAATTGGAGATTGGCCCATTCTTAAATTCTTTACTTAAACCGATTCCATCATTTCTGCTGAAACCAGTGAAATTAGCGAACATGTTACAAGTAAAAGGTTAAAATTCAGATGAGGTAAGGAGCACAACTTCCCTCAGATAGATCAAAGTAATAACTGTGAGTAGTGGCGAGAGCTGAAGCATTAGATGTCTATCAACAACCGAACTGAAAAAGAAAAGTTTTTTGCATGGTGAACACTTGATAAAACTGACAATAAAAGATAAAATCCTAATTGCCTCAACTTTTGTGAACTTAGCAGACAATAAAATTACCTGAAGATAAACTTAAACCATTTAGATATTTTTCTCTACCATAAAATTATAGGAAACCAAATTTAGTCTAGCAGAAAAGGTTATTTGTTCTAAACCTGTTCTTTTGTGACCGCTGAGTGCTTTGACAGTTTGTAGAACACAACGCAGTGCATAACTATTGAAATGGACCTTAAAACCTAGGCCCAATGAATGAAAATTACCCCTTCCGCCGTTTTCTGGCTTAGAATATCTGTCTTCCTTTTCTATTCACAAAGACTTCAAAGGCATTCTCCCTTTCATCTAAGAGCGAGGTCGTATTATCTCACTAATACTAAGGAACCTCAATGAAAGTAGCAAAGGATGTGAAACCTGAAATAAGTAATAACCTCCGCATCAAAGAATGACAATGCTCTTTATTACCAACAAATTACTTTAAAGCTAAAATGTCGATAAAGATAGAAGAAAAGAAATAGAGAGAAGACAATCAATGTAGCATCCCGCAGGGTTAGTCTACCCAATAATCAAAGAGTAGGAAATGCAGTTTTAACAAAAAAATAGCAGTACTTTTCCTTAGTCAGTCAGAATGAGAGAGAGACATACAGAGAGACAGAGAGATAGAGATAGAGAGAGAGAAAGAGACAGACAGACAGAGAGAGACAGACAGACAGGCAGAGACAGAAAGATAGAGAGAGAGAGACAGACAGACAAACAGAGAAAGGGAGAGAGAGAGAGAGAGAGAGAGAGAGAGAGAGAGAAAGAGAGAAAGAGGCAGACGGACGGATAGACAGAGTGATTTCCTCATTAATTCGTTTTCTCAGCAGGTATGTTTGTAATGTTTTACAGAATGCACATTATAAAAACAAAATTTGAAAATATAGATGACTAGATAAGATCTGTAAAGCACCATTTGCGTTTTAGTTTCACGCTCTAAATTTGTCAAAAAAACTAAATATATATATATATATATATATATATATATATAAACACGACATCGTCATGGTAAGTATATCACAGATCACGAGCGGACCGTATTTCAGATAAAATTCACAAGACAGTTTTATTTTACCGAAGTTTAAAATGCTAACTAATTTGAGCAAGTAGAGAGTGTCAGACATATATGACTTAGTCAATTGTCTGTTAGTTTAAGTAATAGATAGATAACACTTATGCGGATAGAAAAAAAATTGATGTGCATAGCAAGATAGGAAAATATATAGACCTTTATCTGCTCAAGTAGAGCACTCTCCGAACTCTGTTGTTCTAAAACTTATAATAGAAAGATGGCTCGATAGATAGATAGGTAGACGAATGGACAGAAGATAAATGGGTGGATGGATGAATAGATAGACACGTGAATGCATGTAGATGGTTAGCTAGATATACAAATAGATAAAAATGTTTATAGTTTTAGATTTGTTATGCAATGAATATAAGTGCTCGACTTTTATATGGAGCTTTAACATATGTAATAGCCTAAAAACCGCCTATTTTTCAGTCTTGACACTGTGTTTCATGCCGTCTCATTGGGCGCCATGTGTAGGATATAATTTATTAGGTAGAGAGATAGATAGATAGATAGATAGATAGATAGATGGATGGAGAGATGGAGATATACATGCAGAAACTAAAAGGTGAGAAAAAAAAGAGAGGCATGCATTGAAGTGAGTAAAAAAATGAAAGAAAACTGGGTACCTAATGATAATAAAAAAGGGAAAGATCGAAGTTTACTCGATCCACCAATGATCAGCGTTATTGATTTATTTTCTTTCACAACAAGACCAACTTAGGGCCATGCTCTGGACTCCTTTTGTAAGGTAAGAGACCCCCCACAAGAGAAAACGCCTTATTGAAAGAGATTCGAAACAATGAACGTCCTAAAATTTTAGGAATGAGAATCCACGCATGATGTAACTTGAAAAGAAAAATATTGTGACAATATAATTATAAACGCAGATAATCGAAATGTTGGTGAGAGTGAAATGCAGAGAGAAAGAAAGATAATCAGAGCGAGAGACTGATGTAGAGGAAGAAAGGAGATGAGGAAAACAAAAAAAAAAAAGGTAGGAAAAGTTAAAGGTACAATATGTAAATAGATAGAAAATAAAAAAAAATGAAGACGGTAAAATACGATTTCTTTACACAATGTATATGTAAATGGAAATAAATAATCATATCAGTGGATATGTTGATAGGTGACACTGAAATAAAGAGAGAGTTCAAGAATGGAATGCAGCGAAAGAGATGTTATGGTTTTAGTTGTCTAATTATTTTTGTTAAAAACAATACTAGCTACTGCTAGCGGTTGTACTTTATGAGTATGAAATATTAATAGTAATTATAATAATAATAATGATTATAAAAATAATAATTATAATAATGAGAGATTTAAACAGTGCACAAAACCCACAATGCGGACTTAAGGATTTAAAAAAAGCTTAGACTGTCATGTGAATCTAATAACATTAAAGAACTCATTACCAAAGTAAACCCATAGCATTCATAACATGCGGAGTCATTTAACTTAAATAACTTAAACACCGACTATTGCTAATAGTATGCTGCTCTAAAAAGCATTGTTTTAAAGTATTTCTAGAGTCCTCAATTTTAAATAAGGGAACAGCGAACGAACGAATTTGATTGACACGACTATGGTATAAACTACACCAACTAGCTGTGAAAGGATATAACGAAGGAGCATTCATAAATATTAAAGGGTTTATAGGAAATAAATATTGTCATGGTTTTCAAAAGCTTTTCAGTCGTATAACCACAAACTTAGAAAATAGTTACGATACCTATGCCTTTTACCGAAGTCAGTGTACAAAATGCTCCTTAAGTTTTCGAACGACAAAAACTGGATTCTTCGAAGCGCATAAAACACGATGTCTTTTTCGCAACGAAAGTACTGAAATTACGATACTTATTCATCAAAAGTTTCTGAATAACGATACTTTATATATATTTAAAAGGTTTTGACGTAACGATACTTAAATCTTCAAAAGTATAGGACTAACACCGCATTATTTAAAAAAAATCTCGGAGCTATGTAAGTGTTTTATGTATCTTTAACAATGATCTCAGTTTATAACCCCCATACTCGATAATTTTTTTTTCTTGCCAAATGCTCTAGAGGCAAAGCACCTAGGACTAGCTTTCTCTGAAAGCACCTTCGGACTAAGTCTAAGGCAAAGTTTCCAGTCTGGAAAACAGAATCATTAAGTTGGACCGTAGGCGTTGGGAGACAGTTCTACGCCCAGGGGCACACACCACGTGATTTTCATCATTAGATTTCTTGTTAATGAGGGTAACTTTCGGACACCTTTCGTCTTGCGGCGAAACGGCATGCATTCCGGGATTCACATGAAAACCAAGCCTGTAGGATATCGTTTATTATTCACGATAGGAGTATCATACAGTTCCTGTAAGAGTTTCTTCGTTAACAAGGTGTGTTAGTACAACAGCTAAATCATACTTTTTATCGCTATGATAATGCCAAGCTCAAGCGGCGGGGAATACGTGCACATTTTGTGAGATGTGTGTAAAAGTTGAGATTCTATTTGTTGTGTATATTAATACCGCCGAAATGTGCATATAGAACATAAAATCTCTTCCAAAATATTTTATGGAAAGTTATAGAAATTTTCTTTTGGCGACAGTAACGGTTTAAAGTTATAAAAACAATTTCTTGTAAAAAGATAGCTGTCAAATTATTTTGTATAGATCAATAAACTTTGCGATTTTCTTTTCAGTAAAAAATGCTAAAAACCAGAACAAATGCGGAATAATATATCAAAATGACAAAAAGTGAAAAAAAAAGTCAACTGCATTAAACTGTTTTTAAACTTTAAACCGCAGGTGTGGACGCTTTTGTACATTTCAACAAGAGTACGATAACTGAACCGCTATAGCTATTTTCTACTGAGTTCAGAACCAAAAACCTTTAACGTTGAAAGCATAATGTGACTGTACATGCCTTAAAATTAAAATTTGAGGAGGAAAAACCCCCATAAAACCAGTGCTTTAGAATTATCTGGACAAATACGTAAATGTAAACTAATTTTGATTGTTATAATTACACTTCGTGACTGTCAAAACTTCTGACTCGAGAAACAACCACAGATCCAAAAATAAAGCTCGCCGTTACTTCCGACTGCTGAAAAAACTTGTAGAAACCCAATTTTATACTGGACTACGTAGATTCTTACTAAATTAAGCGACTTGAAGTCAAAAATATTTATATTTCACAGCATTTAAAAGGTAGGGTATAATTATGTTGTTTCGAAATGTAGTAAAACAGAGGGAAGCGCAGCACAGCTTCTCTGGGAATGACAGGGTTCGCAGCCAGGTTGAAATGATAAAATTCAGGATTGCCTGACGTCACAGCGATCTTCAGAACCGCAAATCCGTGAAGAGGGAAACTAAAAATACCAACCAAATAACGAGAAACGGTCACTGATTTAAGACATTCATCTCCTGTGGCGGAGTAAGCATAATTGGGAACCTAGGGTTAAGTTGATCTATACAAAGCACTACTGGGAAAATTAATGTAATAATAAAAACATAATTGAAGATTTATTAAAGGTCACAAAGTTGATCATACTTGTGACTAAATGAATTCGTTGACCCGGCCATTGATTGTCACATTTGCATTTTTTGTGTCAGATCAATAATTGATTAATTAACTAACTACTGGGATAAATAAAGGTAATTCCAGCCTAATCCGAAATCAGCGGTAATTATACAGATTAGTATTGGATTTTTCTATCTTTTCAAACACGGTGGTGTTTCACCATTAGGTATATCGGACTCATGGTCTAACGGGCAGCACTTTGTCTAAATGAGTGTAATGTCAGAAATTTTAAAAGTAAAAGTTTTCCTGTATTTCTATTTATCTGAAATGAACAGGTTTTTAAACACATTTTTCAACAAACTTTGAATTTTTTTTCGTGCAACTTTCGACGTCATGAAGATCCGCTAAATGCATCGAGCAATGACATGTGAAGTAAAAATAACGACATTCGGCTCACCTGCACCCTAACGAGGCAAGTGTTGTTCTTTCTATCTTCGAGAATAAAAGTCTGTACCTCACACCTAAATACACGATCAAATCACCTCACATTTTTCTTGAAAAAAAATAACCCATAAGAACAGCGAATTGAGCTTTGTTACTGCAACTCCCAACGGTAAGAAGGTAAAAGTGGCAGTTTCTAGTAAAGACTGAGCCGGTTATCTTTCATTTGTTATTAACCCTCGATAACGATACAAAAAAGAAAGATAGGACGGTGTAACACGAAAAACCACATCTCACTGAAGTAATAATGCACAAAATGTATCCTATTCATTTATACTTTCATGACTATGAAATCGTTTTACTAATACTTAAGTTGAACTCATAAGTTGACAGCATGAAATAAGTCATTGTCTCAGAAGCCTTCTCACAAAGTTTTGTAAAACAGGAAACAATTTTTAAAAAGTTATGCAAACAAATTTTAACACTTTTAGAGACAATTCCTATCGCTAGGGCCTCTACTGAGTTCGCAGACAGATTAGAGCAAGTACACTTGGTTTGTATGGCCCCCTAGTTGTGAGTCTCATCAACTCACGACGAGGAGATAAAAACCTGAAGTAGAATCTAGAATCTACATGATTGCGGTGTTCCAGTCCACAACCTAAGTGAGTGCGATCAGGGGAGTTTTTCTGAAGGATCCTGAGACTGGGAGAGGTTGAGGCTTTCTGTATCTCTCCTTCCCAGCTCACGTGTAATCTCTCTCCTCCCTCTTTTATAAGACTCGAAGAATGGACAGAAATCGTGGAAAGAGGTGAGGGGGGTGAGGGAGAGGAATATTGGATGAGGGGCCTGGGTAGAGAGAAAATAGAGGTGTTCGGAGGTGGACTTTAGGAGGAGGATGACGTGGCGTGAAGTGTTGAGGGCTGAGTACCGCAATTCGCGATGGTGACAAATTGGAATAGCATCACAAAGCGGATTAATTAAGTGGTTAGAGTATCGGGCATCACACACAGAGGACTAGGAGGAGGAAATAAAACCCACACTATGTACAATACCAGAGAAGTTACGTGAAGAATCGAAGTGGAAAAAGCGTTGAATTGAAAACTACCAATTAAAGAAAAAAATAGGTCGAAAAAGGAATGAATTTTAAGTTGAAGGACACTATAAGAGGAAAAAAGAAAGAAAATGTTACGAGAATGAAATAGAGAGATAGGAACAGAAGGAAGAAAAGGGGTTAAAAGAAATATTCTCAACAATATCGAGAGGAGAAGGCTACCAACTAAAAAAACAGCGAGAAAAGAAACAAAAAGTAGAAACAATTAAAAGAAAAACTAAGAGGAATTGAAAAATTTAAACAAAGCTAAAGAAGAAACAAGAGATGATCAGACTGTGAATTTAAATTCATATGAACGTAATTTAGTAAAGGAAATTAAAAAACAAATTTACAGAAACCACTCAAATGGAAAAAAAAACCAGTGGAAGCCGAGGCAGAAAGCATGGAAAGTGGAGACAATGCCAAAGAAAATTTTCAGAATTAAAGTAAGAGGAGAAGAAAACAGAAACGGGGGAATACAATATTTAGAGAAAGAGTTAAAACGACAAAAAGAAGCCATTGAGTGAGAGAAACAGGGAAGAAAACATTCCGTTCTTTAGTTTGGAGAAAAGTGTGCAAGTGACAGGCTGTGATGACCAGGGTGTGGTTTGCCCAGATCTGACTTGGACCAGTGTTTGTTGGGCTGTGGGAGAGTGAGAGGATAAAAAAACCTTAAGTATTTATATTTTTAAAGCAATAAACAAAATAACAGGTAGACAAGAAGAAAATAATAGGGAGTAAAAAGAAGTGAAAGAGAAATATGATGGAGAAAAAAAAGGAAAGTGAACTAACCAAACGAGTGTGAAGAGTCGGAGCGGCGGTAGTAGTTATACATGTGCCAGTAGAGATAGTAGTATGATGCAGTAATAATACAACATATGTAGTAGCAACAGTAGCAGTAGTAGCAGTAGTAGTAGTAGTAGTAGTAGTAGTAGTAGCATATGCAGTAATAGTACATGTGTAGTAGTAGTAGTGGTAGTAGTTGTATATGCAGTAATAGTACATGTGCATTAAAAGTAGTAGTAGTAGCATCAGCAGTAGTGGTAGTAGTATTAGTAGTAGTACTAGTAGTAGTGGTGGTGGTGGTGGTGATAGGGCGATGAGGCGGAAAAGAAAGTGAAATGGCAACAGCAGCAGTCAGGAGTGAAAAAGAAATATAGAGGGCAGATCTGTTAGGGCAGAATGATGATAGTGTGGAGAAATCTTCGCTATTACAGTAGAAAAGAAGGTTGGATAGTTTAAAAAGAGACAATAAGCTGATTACGGATGTTATAGAAATAAAAGGAGGGAAATGAAACGTAGAAGAACGAAGAAAAAAGTTTGGATCAGAGCTAAACAGTTGTACAGAGAATTGTGGGAGGTTGTTCTAGAAGAACAAGTAGTGGGCATCCTTGGGGCGGAAATTAAAGACTCAAGAATGGTTAGAGGATGAATGAGGAAGAGCTATTGGGAGGAGAAAGCTAAGAGCTGGAGCAGGTCGAGAAAAAGAAAAATGAGAAGTTGTAGATAGAGCTTAAAATCAGGACAAGAGTTCTCTCGTGGCTGCGGTAAAAAGTAATAATTGAAAAATTAAGCAGAGGAAAGGAAATAAATTAAGGATATTGATAGGAATACATTTAAATAAAAACATCTGAAGAAAAAATAATAGGAAACTGAAGATAGGGAGAAATCGAAACTGGAGAGGGAAGGTAAAGAACAGGTAAAGAAAAATTGTAGCTATTATCTTATAATTATTCTCCAAGTGTTAATGTTCTGGTATCTAATAATAGTGCTTTAAAGCCTTGTATCTATCGGTTGTGTTATTGTATAGTGTTGCATGATAAAATAATGCTAAGCGCTACAAACAATAACGCTGCACAAGAAATGATTAATTTTATTTTAATGCTCAGCTTACAAAAATCGAAACCACCCAATATTTCTCACTCAGAGGATAAGATAAAGCCTTTGGGGATAAAACAACATTTGAAAAAAGAGTTCCATGCTAATCACAAACGTGTGTATTTAGTGTATTTCCAAACAAACCTATAACAAAAAAGGTGGACATTTATACAGCAGAATCTTAAACAGCGCTAGCTGTACAAAGTGAGAATATAAAGGCACTGAAACGATTACGCCTATCAATTTTAAAGATCGATGGAGACAAATCGCCCCAGAGAAAACGCATTAGAATCAACTTGGATTGTAATGACATGAAAAACAGTTTTTTTTTCTCATGTTTATTGTAATAGACAGGCTTTTTTTTCATTATAAGATCTTTAGAAAGTGTATGTGCACTGGGCTCTGAAAGTTGAAGTGGCTGTTAAACAAAATGCCTTTAAACTCTGGAAATGTCAGATATTGACGTCTAACATTGACTCTCACAGGTTCTCCTTCCTGCCAATTTGAAAATATGACGTTTTTTTTATCTTAAAAACTTTTGTTTTGCTAAAGCTGAAGCAAGGTGAGGGTCATATCGAGAACTCACTCTCTACCTCTTGCTATCCGACAGGCCGGGAGAAAAGTTCATGTGGCATCGGCTGCCTCGTCCAGAGAGATATAGGGAAAAAAAACCAGTATCGGGATCATTCAGCGAATCTACTCCAGTAAAAGCAACTTAACAAGATTTTAATTCAATGAACTCTCCAAGCTTGCGTGCAGCCACGAATCTAGAGATGGAACTCTCTGGCTGTGCTAGCGATACCCAATACACCGCAGAGAAACAGAACCTAGGACCTCTTTTATACAGTAAACTTACAGCCACTAGCTTGATAGCCACAATAGGCCTATCTAATAACAAATATAATTATAATAGTTTTTAATGGAAAGGTGGAGGATATGAAAACCAAAGTGCGTGGTCGTGCTACAGCTATGGGTACATAATTTCTTTTTACAAAGGCTTGATAATGAGAATGGACGTTTGTTGCGTGACGTTATCACACAGCCAAATAGCTCGTTTCAGTCTATTTTAATTTAGAAATGACAACAAAGTCATTGTTTATTTACATAGTTTTGAACAATACAATCCCGCCAACGGTTGTAAAACTGGCCTAGTGCATTCTCTAGTCAAATAAACATGATGGAATTACAAATTTATGCGCGTCGAGGCTAGTTATCTGTCATGTTAGAGTGCGAATGGAATTCATGAAAACAATAGAACGCAATGCTGAATTTCTTTTCATCAGATCTCCATGACGTGTATAGTGGCAAGCATGCCGAGTAAAGAAAGCATAGCGACCTGTCACGCCTCAAGGCCTTAAACCAGAGAGCATTGTTTCGATTTTCTTTGTTTTTTTTCCAACCCAGACGGGTCTTTCTCTTTCTTAGTCTGCAGTTTCGAGAATGTCATTTTGTTTTCATCAAACATCTCTTAGTTTTTGTTAAGGTTTGCACTTTCGGAGACAGAACTATTAGTACTGCAAAGAAGATGAAAAGACTGGCATTCGTTCTTATCTCTACAGTTTTAGATTTCAAAATGATTCCAATACAAAAAAAGAATAAGTAAAAATTGGAACCTCTGTAAAAATATTATTTTTTGTCGTTGACATTTTAACTTTTTTCTCAGGGAGAGTATGTTTGATACTATCAAAGTATGAAAATCGGAATTGTAAACTTAAAAAAAACAACTAGTTTCTACATCGTTGCGTTCCAAATCGGAAGGTACATATTAATCGAACTCTTTATTATATGGCATAATTATCTGCAGTTTTCCCTTGCAGGTAGAAGTAAACGTAAAATGCAAATGTTAACTACCTGATCACGATAAGAAGCAATAAAAGTCAATTTTCAATGTTTATACCTCACCCAGTTTATTTCCTGTAGAATTAGAAATGAGCAACGTGCGTGTCTAATGCTCGTGTGGACTTATGTCAATAAATAATTACATCAAGCACGAAGTTCATTATAAACACGAGAAATCGAGGGTCTTTCAAATTGTCTCACAGAAAACTTGTGTGGGATAAAAAGAGTACATGAAAATTCTGACCGGACCCATAACCTTGATTGAACACCCCCAAAAAACATTGCAAACTCTCTAAGCCAGATCCCGCCAAAAAACATTGCAAACTTTCTAAGCCATTTCATTTCCGTATGTTCTGCTGCTCACACTACTATAATCTTGATCTAGCGTTCATGGATCCAATTTCTGTGCAAGAAAACCTAAATTGACTTGTACAAACTTGCAGAGATATGCCTCTACACTTAATTATGGCTCTGTAAACATTTACAAGCCCATACATGCATACCAATGTTTTTCCACAGAAGCAACCTGGATATCTCACGCAGATAGACACAAGCAATCACTGTGGTCAAGATTATGTACCAGATTGTCTGCATTGAGCATTCTTTGTTGTAATCCATTTTCATCACCACCAGAGCTAGGACCCAGTACAGTCTCTGAGCAAACTTTCCCGTCTGTCAAGGCCGATCACTCAGTGCGGGTCCCGCGATATTCGTGTTCGAATCTATGGCTTTTTGATCGTGGTTGTATTGCCGCCAGATGTTGATTGATGACCCATCAGGAAACTGAAGGTTGGAACAGACACCAACGTGATTGTGTATCGATAGTCTCAAGACTTCTCAGAGTACA